>JBBPLF010000023.1:0-73783 GCA_038089615.1 Aureoboletus auriporus
AAAGGACAGCCTGGCAGATTGGTCATGCGCAGGGCCGAGAATCTCCGAACAGGTTGCCAGTCGGGACTCGGAAAATGTACGGTAGATTACTAATCCCACAACATGTTTTCGACAAAAATTCTCCCCTTAACGTACAGGCACGCTGACACCAAATGGTCGCTTCGACGACGCCGGCGGAGTTTTAATTTATAGGTCGTCGGGAGACTGAGAAGGCACGAAATGCACCCCGCAAGCGAGTGGATCCACTCCAATGCTCGCGAAGGGGGAACACAAAAGTCGCTCAAGCTCATTCAGGCGACTGAAATTCAAATTAAGTAATCATCAGTGACTTGTATGCGATTAGATAGTTCCTTCCCTGAAGTTCTTTCAGCTTGCTGTCTGACGTGGTATGGCTTAGATCGAGTTTCGAAAGTGAATGATATTACGGTACACTCAAGACATGCGACTCGGCGAGGGATCTTCAATTCGACTCGATTACATTCAACAGCCACCCATTTATAGACCCACATGGATGAATGGTAACCAGCGTTCAAACAAGACCTTGTTCTCCCTCAGTCCCCCAACCGCAACGTGCAGCGCTCTCGCAGCCTCCCGATAATCTGGGATTCCAGTGCCGTTTTCGTGAAAAAGTTGCTCGTAGACGTCCTTTGCCACGCTGGGCGCAATCATGTCATTAATGGACCACATCGTACCAATAACCCCACCATATCCCGCAAACAACATCCCCGCTGCAATATGGATGGCCTCATCGGAGAGAGCCCCGTCCCCCTTTGCCGTCTGGCATGCGGAGAGAAAAGCGAGTCCGCCATGCGGTCGCGATAACGACACTATGTCAGATATTTTGAGACGGCGTTCATTCGCGAGACAGAGCCCACTGTTAGTCGGATTTCCATCGTCTTGGATTCCGTGGCATGCAAAATGAACCCAATCTGATTCCTTCATGAGAGCAAGCACCTCCTCGACTGTTCCGACAGAAGACTCTGTGAGAGTAGTTCGTGCTGATGGTGAATTCCTGATCACCGCTTTGATGTGTTCTAGCTCTGCAACCACGCCTGGAAGTGGCATGTGGCCATCCGAGGGTGGCTGACGAACAGCAAGAAGGCGGAGCTCATTACTGGATGTAGTATTTGATTTGGACGAGGCGGTCAGAATGCTGAGAGTGGGGATGTACGATGAAATGACAAAATCAAAGACTTTGTGACCAGGTTCTGAATTCCGGGCGTCGTCATAGAAACCAGCTGCATGAATGGGGAGAAACGTCAAAGGCCCAGTTGGACACCAAAAAATGCGCGATAGGTCCCCGGGAGTCTGTTGCAAGACGCGGATGAACGAGTGGGATGTGTAGTCAAGTAGGAATCACACGCACCGAGAAAGCCAGAGCATCCAGGACCGGCTTGACTACACATTTCCACAGCGAAGACAAAATAACTTTCCATTGGATGGCGCGAGCGTCAACCCCTTCTACAGGATAGCCGTACCTGTCCTCACGAGCATCACGAACGAACTTCTTCAAAGAAGTGTCAAGTTCCATAGCTCGGTCAAGACTAAAATTAGGAAGGGGTACGTGGATGACACGGTCCACGTTGGTGAGAACAATCAATGCATCGCAGCGGGTTTCGGCAGCATTGAGGATGACGACCGGTCCAGAGTGCGCTGAAGCACGGAGGTCAGAGAATTCTTTGTGCTGGAGAAATCGCTCAAAACCAGGCAATCTCCGGATGTCCTGGAGCAGTGTATCTCGTTCGATCGCAAGCTTGCGGTGTTGGTCAGCCTCTTGTTGAAGGGACTTCGTCGAATGATCCAATCGTTCGGACAAGGATTTTTCCCGTGTGGAACTAGCATGTTCTAAGGCGGAAGATAGTTCACGAAGTCTACGGGCGTGGTCTGGATGAGCAAGTGCTAATCTGCCATACGAGCTCCTAAGTTGAAGCAGGTCACCCCAAACAACCGAACGTCCTTGCTCAAGCCACTCCACAGCCATTTCTGGGAGTCCTGAGTCCAAAGCTGCTGCTGCTGCATCGCGGACCATATCGGCAGCCCGAGCGAGTTCACGGTAACGACGTGCAAGCGAAAGGCCAATCCATGCGAGGTGAGGGAGGAAATTAATGGCCACAGAATATGCATGAAGGAGAGAGTCATGGCGGAGAAGACGAGCACAGCGAATCCATTGCTGTGATGCAACAAAACGAACAACAACAGGACCTGCAGGGGCACAAGCAGCAAGGGACAGTGGTAAAATTGCTTGCTCGAGGGAAGCGATCTCCCCGATGCGCACGTAACGAGCCAAGATGGAATTACCAAGGTTGTTCAGCACCACAGGTTTGTCAGGGTGATCATTAGGGGTAAGGTCGATAGCATCCTGTTGTCTTGAAATTGCCTCCTCCAGATCCCTGATCTCCCCGGAGTGCTTGAAACGACTCAGGAAAGAGTTACCAAGGTTGCTCAGACACCCAGGCTTGAAAGCATGACCGTTAGGGGTAAGGTCGACAGCATCCTGCTGCTTCGAAATTGCTTCCTCCAGGTCCCTGATCTCTCCAAGGCATTCAAAACGAGTTTTAAAGGAATTACCAAGGTTGTCTAGACACGCAGGTTTGTCAGGATGACCGTCGAGGAGAAGGTCGATGGCGTCCTGTTGCCTCGAAATTGCTTCCTCAAGGTCACTCATCTTCCCGAGGCACTCGAAACGAGTCCTGAAGGACACACCGAGGTTGTTCAGGTACACAGACTTGACAGGGTGACTGTCGGAGGCAAGGTCGGCGGCATTTTTCTGCCTCGAAATTGCCTCCTCAAGGTCACCGATCTCCCGGAGGCGCTCGAAACGGATCAGGAAGGAGTTTCCAAGGCAAGTCAGACGTGCAGGCTTGTCAGGGTGGCCATTGGGGGTCAGATCAACAGCATCCTGATGCCTTGAAATTGCCTCCTCCAGGTCGCTGATCTCCCCGAAGCGCTGGAAACGAGTCACAAAGGAGTTTCCAAGGTTGTTCAGATACGCAGGCTTATTAGGATGACTATTCGAGGTAAGATTGACAGCATCCTGTTGCCTTGAAATTGCTCCTTCCAGGTCCTTGACCTCCCCGAAACGTTGGAAACGGCTCAGGAAAGAGTTGCCAAGATTGTTCAGACGGCCAGGCTTGTCAGGGTGGCCATTGGGGGTAAGGTCGACAGCATCTTGTTGCCTCGAAATTGCTTCCTCCAGGTCCGTGATCTCCCCGAAGCATTGGAAACGAGTCAGGAAGGAGGTGCCAAGGTTGTGTAGATACATCGGCTTGTCAGGGTGACCGTTAGGGGTAAGGTCGGCAGCATTTTGTTGCCTCGAAATTGCTTTCTCAAGGTCGCCGACTTCCCCAAGCCGCTCAAAACGAATCATGAAGGAGTTGCCGAGGTTGGTTAGACGCTCAGGCTTGGCAGGGTGTCCATCAGGGGTAAGCTCGACAGTGTCCTGTAGCCTTGAAATCGCTTCCTCAAGGTCACTTATTACCCCGAGGCGCTGGAAACGGGTCACGAAGGAAATGCCAAGATTATTTAGACAGGCAGGCTTGAAAGGGTGACCATTAGGGGTAAGGTCGACAGCATCCTGTTGCCTCGAAATTGCTTCCTCAAGGTCACCGATCTCCCCAAGGCGCTCGAAACGAGTCAGGAAGGAGGTGGCAAGGTTGTGTAGACATGCCGGCTTGTCAGGGTGACCATCGGGGGTATGGCCAACGGCGTCCAGTTGCCTCGAAATTGCTTCCTCTAGGTCCCTGATCTCCCCAAGGTGCTCGAAACGAGTCAGGAAGGAGATGCCAAGGTTGCGTAGACACGTCGACCTGTCAGGGTGACCATCAGGGGTAAGGTCGACAGCATCCCGTTGCCTCGAAATTGCTTCCTCCAGGTCCCTGATCTGCCCGAGGCGCTCGAAACGAGTCAGGAAGGAGGTTGCAAGGTTGTGTAGACACGCCGGCTTGTCAGGGTGACCAGTAAGGGTGAGGTCGACAGCATCCTGTTGCCTCGAAATTGCTTCCTCCAGGTCACTGATCTCCCCGAGGCACCGGAAACGAGTTTTGAAGGAGATTCCGAGGTTGGTCAGACGCCTAGGCGTGTTAGGGTCACCATGGGGTGTGAGGGCAATAGCATCCTGGTACCTCGAAATTGCTTCCTCAAGGTCATTCAGGTTCCCAAGGCGATCAAATCGATACGATAATGCAACACCGAGGTTCATTAGCCCTACAACATATCGGTCATCCCAGCGTGAAATAGACCCAATAGATGCCTCCAAAACTGCGATTGCTTGTTGCAGGTCAGTTAAATCACCGTGGTTCTTGAAGTGATGCAATAATTGCTCGCTGAATTCCCATGGATTAACATCTGTCAAGGGCGGCGTGGGATGTTGCTCCATGGATGATTGCTCTCCAACCGGCACGGCGCTGGTCGTTCCTCCGACGTGCAGCTTCAGCATGAAAACGGCAACTCGTTTCTCATGGGCATCTGAAGAGCTTAAAGCTATGGCCTCGTGCAAAAGCGCTGCAGCCTGTGCTATGTCGATCTCGTCCCACGTCTTCTCAAATCTCGCTAAATGTACCGCAGCGAGCTGAATCAATGTGAAAGGTCGATCGGGGTGGCCAACAGGGCGCACATCAAGTGCATTGCGATACGATACGAGCGGGATGTCGAGGGAGGTATTCGCATTATAGACCCGACAGTGCGTAAATTTTGCAGTGGCCGTGTTTGACTCTGCAGCCGCACGGCAAGGATGATTCGATGGACAAATATTGAGCGCATGCTCAAACCGTTCAGTCGCACGCTCGAGATCCTCTTTTTGCCCGTACTTTCGGTAACATGAAAGAGCGCTTTGGCCTTGGTTTGTCGTCTCCTCCAGCTGGTCTCCAGATTCCTTGGCTAACTATGGACATACATTCAGAACGACGACCTGGAGGAAGCCATCGGGAAAATCGTATACTTACGAAATGACATTCCAGGATGCTTGACGCCGAGTTATTACTATCACAATTCTGGCGCCTGACGGTCACCAAAAGGGAGGAGCAAGGGGAAACAACATCCCCGTCCTTGGGGGGAAAGGTAAACGCTATCATGATGTTGAGTTTCTAACTCACACACAAATCTTCATCCTACTCACGAATGTCTTTTTCGCTGCGATCAAGTAGCTCATTCACAGTAACTGTCAACTCTCGTAGCTGCTCCCCATCACCCAAAACCGGCTGGAATTCAAACGATGCATGGATCGTAAGAGAAACGGTGGCAGTCAAATGAAATGGTCTATAAACTGTGTGAACACTGACACCGGCCTGCGAACGGGGAAATCTCACATCGGGATAGGTCCTCGCCATTCGACAGCATCTTCATTCACCGAGACCGGCACATTTTCGGTTTTGTATTCAAGGTCACTGTGATGCACTATCACATGAAAGCCGGCAGGAATTCGTCGAAGACCAAGAGCGAGGCTTGTCGCTCGGATACCTAACTTGTCATTGGCATCTTTTGTAAACTGGTAAGGCGTCGAATTTCGTACTGGTAATGGTAATTTCTTCCTTCTCGTCGGCGTGCGCTGCAGAGTGTGGAGACGAGGGCACATCCTTTGGTCGGTTCTCCGAGTCAGTGCCAGGTGCCACCGCGTTTCCTTGCTCTTCATAGGGGGCAGAGAGGTCTTCGCAGATGGACATCATACTGGTGATAACAGTTTCTCCTTCCTCGTCCGCGTGGGTTGCAAAATCCGGAGACGAGGGCGTTGGTGAGTCCTCGGTCCCGGGTACTTCCTCGTTTTCTTGCTCTTGGTGGGGGTTGGAAAGTCCGCTGCCCTGTGGGATAGGTCAGTTGATAAATCAGGGACTACGTCTTACAGACACACAATCAGCCCATGGGTACCAGATGTCGCAGGTTCGGGTTGTCGTCGTTTTCTGATGCCTATACAGAAGCACATGATGGATGCGATGGAGGGGGTACAGCAAAGAAATGCCTGGTACACCCCTTTAAGTATATACGCATCGTGTCCACAGGAAATGGGCGGTGTTAAGGGATCCTGTAACAATGTTGAGGATAGCACGTGTAACGACGGTGCATGTTTACCTCATGCTAACTGACCGTGCCACGCCGTCAATTGGCCGCAGATATATTAATTGGAGGTACTAAGGATGTACACATTTTTACTTGCTTTTCATGGATTTCGATCAACATTGCAGTGGCCAAATACTCACCTCTCAAAATTGTGAAACACTCTACCATGTTCAATCCGTTTTTGAGTTTGCCAGACCCCCTCCACCCGCCCAAAATCGTTCCCGCGATCCGTAGTCAGGAACCCTTTGGTGCACGATACATGCGATCGCTCCAATCCACTCGTTATGGCTTAGCATGGCCGTACGATCTGATAAGCGAATCTTCTCTTGATGACTTCGCTAGTAAGTTTGACCCGTAACATCCTCGGAACCTCCGAGTTGTCAGCATAGCAGAGTCTGTACCATTCGCGGTCTCTGTAGCCTTGTGTCCACTCGTTTCGAATGGCAAATTGCACGACTCGTTGCACCATCTATCCGAATCGTATTCCACGATGGCTCGAAACGATGAGTTCCGTCGACGTGTTCGCCTATCATCCCTCCAGACGCTACATTCGACGCTGCCCATTCTCGTTGCATTCTGGATGTTCTGAGTGGCCGTAGAAGTCGTATGGTAAGCACCTCCGCCTTCTTCGGTGATTTCTGGGTCTCCATCACTCTCAGTCATTGTTGACGGTACCGTTCCATCTGAGTCGGATACACCGTTGGAGCTCGTTGTCTGCATCTAACTCCACCTCGAACGGGGACTCGACGGGACTCGTTCCACTGATGCGGACTTGTGTGAGGTACCGTGCTGATGACGGTGGTCCAACGGTCTCTTCGACTGCCGTCGTCGACCAGCTCCTGAATTTTAACTTGTTTCGTATGCTGCGGTCGAGTATTCGATGTTATCTTTACAACCGGTCATGTTTCGCGGAACGCATTACAACATGAGATACATACATCTATCGGGCCTGGTTCTGATCAATTCCAACCTAGTGGGATAACGATACGTTCTTAACGCCATATGGACAACTTGTGAATCTTGTCTAGTTGTGGGCTGTGGGTTGCATAATGCATTGCCCATGGCAAGGGCCCGAGACGCGGTGTTGATTCGAGTCTGGCAACGTTAATGAAACGTCTTGTCGCCGTGTCGGAGTCGTTCTTGATACTAGAAAAGAACTGGGCCATATCTATGAGGTCGAGTTTTGATTCAGAAACGATGTATTTGGTTGGCCCAAAGCCCAAAGATCGGAGTTGTTGGCAGGGGCCAAATGCCAATTTGGTGCTACAGTCATCTTCATGTCTGTCGCTGCGCTTTCGAACCAATTGCGACTTGCTCTCGAAGACCCAGCGGACAAATCTTCTCGTGAACAAGTGCTCGGCACCGTCGATGAATTTGTCGTAGGATGCATGTCCTCTGAAGAACCTCAAGCGCACCTTCTCCGCCTGGAAGACGAGCTCCAGATTATCCACAACGATGTCGTAGACCATACGTCGCTCGGGCACACAGAGGTCTTCCTGGGCGTTCTCTACCATCTTCGCCCACTCCTTCCACCGACCTCCATTATTTCAACCTGGTTTGATCTCGTGCTACGTCCCGCTCTCCGAGAACCAGGACTTCCAACCGCCTCTGTGACCCAAGCCAAAGAGCTCATCATCTTGGCCGCCGAGAACGAGGATCAAAGATACCCGGAGAAAGTGCACGAATTCCGCAGACGGTTGGTGGATCATCTTTTGGATGCCAACGAGGGTCTCGGAGATGATATCTTGGAATGGGCAAAACTTGATCAGAAACAGCGGGATAAGAGCGATCTGTGGAAGAACAATCTCGAGGATGCACTCGTAAAGTTTGGCCTGCAATGCCCTGTGGTGCGTCTACCTTTTGAAACCAACCTTTGACTTCCTTGATATTATCCAGGCGTTCATGACACAAGTCGAAGCTGCCTTTGCGACTCCTACGTCTCGCCTCCAACTCTTAATCCTGCTGGACTCTTTCACCTCAGATCCTGAATTCCAGTCTCGTGCGGCAGACTTTGCCAGACACTCACTCATGATCAGTTTCTTAAATTCGCTTCTGCTGGATAACTCTCCGACAATTTGCACAATTGGTCTCACCATGCTCGTCAAGCTACTTCCAATATTCGCAGTCAAAGCATGTGAAGAGCTCAAGATCTTGCTCCCACGATTATTCGTGGTCCTGGCTAGGATCCTTTGTTGGGAGGAGCCCTCGATCCTACCGCCCCCTCTTCTGATAGATGACGATTGCAGACCATCGGCCACTGGGCCACAAGGCGACCAGTATAGAGAGCTCGCCGCTCTCGAGCTGTGCCCCGAGCTCGGCTGGCGGAGGTTGGATCTCACGCTCACCGGCTTGTCTGCTCCTCCGTCGGACGCGTACTTCTCGTGTCTGTATTATCTCTTCCCATGCAACCTTCTCCGCTTTGTTCGTGGCCCCGCAGCATACCTGCGGGAGAGGGAATACGAAAGTCCATATACAGTAAGCTGGGAAGATGCATTCGACGAAGACAACATACGAAGTAAATTAGAGGTATGCACATCTACGTTGTCTTTCTGACCTTTCATCTGCCTTTCGTGCGTAGTTGGCACTTACTTTCATCTACACATTTTAGCCCATTCTTCGTAATCGTGTGGTCAATCCTCGTATTCTATGGCGAGATTGGCTTGAAGAACTTACCGAACCCGATTCCTGGGCTAGCTATGGCATTTCTCGGATAGCTAGTGAATGCTTCATGCTCAACGTGCACAATGTCGCCCTTGGCGCTCGGTTCTCTTCCATCTCTATTGAAGGAACCGAAGTTAATCCTGATTTCCCCTCCATCGTCATGAGCCCAGATGATATTTCGGGCATGCCAACTCCCCATCCTGGTCACATTAACCTCCCTCCTATGAAACCTCGTATATCACTCCAGGACATGATTACCACATCCGTGGCTTTGAAGTCGAATCTCGAAATTGACATCGAGAACCCGAGCACGCCATGGTCAACCCTTTTGGTCCCAGCTGGCAACAGTTCTCCAACGAAAGCGAACAGTAATCTGCCACCTGAGTCGATGTCAACTAGGGAAGATGAAGGCGCGCAGCCGCCATCGCACGTAGCAGAGGCGATTTCGAACTTGCAGCGTGAGCTACTTCTGCTCAGGAGCGAACTCAACTTCGAGCTCTGGCTTTCGAGAGAAAATGTACGTCACATTGGGAGGCTTCACCAGGATCACGTTCTCTCGAAAAATGCAGAGGCCGATCGTCAAGCGCTTGTAAGTGTCCATGATTTGTTTGTCTCACGGGTGTAATATTGATCTTGTACAGCATAACAAGCTGCGTCAATATAAAGCCCAAGTTCAAATTCTTGAGCAGGAACTGAAAGAACACAAGGAACAGTCTTCTTCAGCGAAGAACAAATATGCGGATTGGAACACAGAACTGCAGAAGAAACTCAGAGAATTTCGAGAGGAGAAGAAAGCTTGGGTCTCGGAAGCGGCAGCATTGCGAACCGCGGAAAAGGAAGCCAGAGTAAGGAATCATTTCATTTTGCAGAGTTGATGGTTGAAACCCGGATAGGCACTCTTCGCGGCTCAAGGGAAGCTATTGGCGGACGCAGAAAAGGCGGTATTTAAGCTGCAGACTCAGCGGAAGGAGAATCAGCACAAAGTTGACCGACTTCATGATTACGAACGACAGATCGAACAGCACGTTCGCATGCAGAAACTTTGGTAGGGGTGTTTACAATTGGTGACGGTAACAAATGTTTTGACATGTTGCAGGGACGCAGATTTCCAGAAATTTAATGCCAGAGGCGAAGAAATTGAGCTTGTAAAGAGCAAATACAAGCAGATGGAGATGATGTTGGAGAGCGAAGTCCAGACACGCGATAAATTGGAGGACGAAGCACGGTGGGATTCAGCTTCTCGCACTTTAGCGCCGGATTAGTCGAGCTGATGGTACTTTGCAGGGCGTATCGTCGCCAGAACCAGGCACTGGAGGCCAAGCTTGCACTGATGCAGAAAAAATGTGAAGCTTCTCGTCGCATACCAGAAGCAGAGATTACTGCGATTGTCAGAGAAAAATCAGAGCTCGCGGCTGCGAATGCGAGGCTGCGGGAAGACAACGCGGACTTGAAGGATGAGATGGATGAGATGCGGGCAGCGCTGGAAGGACTAAAAGCCCAGCTGAGTGGTCAACGCGGGTTGATCTACGAGTCACGACAGCGGACGGGTACTACGGCACTAGCATAAGATGTACTTGACAAGTTTGTAGTCCTAAATTGGTAGGTGCGATGGAATGTTCTAGAAGGGACAAGCCTTTGTACTGGAAGCGGAGGATCGAATCTTCTCGAACAAGTCGACGCTTCTTAAAGACGAGCGATCAGACGCGTTCTTTCACTGTCCGGGTTTCTCTCTCTCCCCTTCATCTTTTCATCCTCTGCTCATTTTTCTGAACTGTGAGCAATCTAATGCATCCTTTTCTCCTTTCTCCTTATGCACATCTAACCCCTTTCTAGTTCAAAATGGCAACTGAGAGCTTTGGCTTCCAGGCAGAAATCAGCCAACTCCTCGACTTGATCATCAGTAAGTATCATCTCCGACAGCCAATTGTTCGTGTCGCCTAACTTGATCGCCAGACACGTTCTACTCCAACAAGGAGATCTTTCTCAGAGAGTTGATTTCGAACTGCTCCGATGCTCTCGACAAAATCCGATACTCTTCCTTGACGGACCCCTCCGCTCTTGAGAACGGCAAGGAGCTCTTTATTCGTATCACCCCCGACAAGGAGAACAAGGTCCTATCCATCCGTGATACTGGTATCGGTATGACCAAGGCTGATCTTGTCAACAACCTGGGTACCATCGCCAAGTCCGGTACCAAGGTTTGTCCATTTCTCCCATCATTTCTCGCGTTTTGACCGTGTTTCCTTTGATCTAGGGGTTCATGGAGGCTCTCAGCTCCGGTGCTGACATTTCCATGATCGGCCAGTTCGGTGTCGGTTTCTACTCTGCGTATCTGGTCGCAGAACGCGTCCAGGTCATCTCCAAGCACAACGACGACGAGCAATACATCTGGGAATCCGCTGCTGGTGGTACTTTCACCATCACGCACGACACTGTCAACCCACCCCTTGGTCGTGGTACTGAACTCCGTCTTTACTTGAAGGAGGACCAGACCGAATATCTCGAGGAGAAGAAGATCAAGGACATTGTCAAGAAGCACTCCGAGTTCATCTCATACCCCATCCAGCTCGCCGTGACCAAGGAGGTCGAAAAGGTTCGTGTCGTCTTCATTTTGTTCCCGTTCAATTCTGAATGGGTCTATAGGAAGTTGAAGATGAGGAGGAGGAAGCGAAGGAGGAGCAGCAAGATTCCAAGATTGAGGAGGTGGAAGACGAGGAAGACAAAGCCAAGGACAAAAAGACGAAGAAAATCAAGGAGAAGCAAGTCGTCAACGAGGAGCTCAACAAGACGAAGCCCATCTGGACGCGCAACCCTCAGGATATTACCACTGAGGAATACGCCTCCTTCTACAAGTCGCTTACGAATGACTGGGAGGACCACCTCGCTACGAAGCACTTCTCTGTTGAGGGTCAGCTCGAGTTCAAGGCCATCCTCTTCGTTCCCAAACGGTAAGGGGTTCCGTTCCGACCCACGATCCCATCTCACATCTTTTGTAGTGCTCCTTTCGATCTCTTCGAGTCCAAGAAGAAGCGTAACAACATCAAGCTCTACGTCCGCCGTGTTTTCATCATGGATGATTGCGAGGACCTCATCCCCGAATACCTCAACTTCGTTAAGGGTATCGTTGACTCTGAGGATCTCCCCCTGAACATCTCCCGTGAGACGCTTCAACAGAACAAGATTCTCAAGGTTATCCGTAAGAACATCGTCAAGAAATGTATGGACCTCTTCACCGAGATCGCCGAGGACAAGGACAACTTCAATAAGTTCTATGAAGCGTTTGGCAAGAATCTCAAACTCGGTATCCACGAGGATGCCCAAAATCGCAGCAAGCTCGCTGAGTTCTTGCGCTTCTACTCTACCAAGTCCGTCGAGGAACAGACGTCGCTTAAGGGTACGTACCTATTTTTTGCGGCCGAAAAGTCGACGCTGAGCGTGACTCTAGATTACATTACGCGCATGCCGGAGATCCAGAAGTCGGTCTACTACCTGACGGGTGAATCTCTCGCCGCCGTAAGAGACTCGCCGTTCCTTGAAGTCCTGAAGAAGAAGGGCTTTGAAGTTTTGCTCCTGGTTGACCCCATTGACGAGTACGCAGTTACTCAGCTCAAGGAGTTCGAGGGCAAGAAGCTCATCTGTGTGTCGAAAGAGGGCCTCGAGCTTGAGGAGACTGACGAAGAAAAGAAGATACGTGAGGAGGAGGCTGCCCAGTTCAACGACTTGTGCACGACGATCAAGGAGGCTCTGGGAGATAAAGTTGAGAAGGTCGTCGTTTCTAACCGAATCACTGACTCGCCGTGCGTCCTTGTTACTGGACAATTTGGCTGGTCATCGAATATGGTATGTGTGGCTAAGTTTCCGCGCAAGTGCGGAACTGACCGATTGCTTGTAGGAGCGTATTATGAAAGCCCAGGCCCTCCGCGACTCGTCCATGTCCTCATACATGGCATCGAAGAAGACGTTGGAGCTCAACTCTCACAATGCGATCATCAAGGAGTTGAAGCGCAAGGTTGCGGAGGACAAGGCTGACAAGTCTGTCCGAGATTTGACGTACTTGCTCTTCGAGACGGCCTTGCTTACGTCTGGCTTCTCGCTCGACGATCCTACGTCGTTTGCTAAGCGCATCAACCGCATGATCAGCCTGGGTCTCGACGTGGATGATGAAGACGAAGCGATTGCTGACGCCGCGGATGAGGCACCGGCAGCTGAACCAGCTTCTACTTCGGCAATGGAGGAGATTGACTAGGCGTGTCGAGAAAGAAAGGGAGATTATATGTATCTGTATCATCACCTTAGTTGCATCAGCATTATCCGCAAGCTTTTATTATCTAGTTTGGGCGCATTTCAAGTGTGGTTAGTTAGTGTTTACCTTACCAATACCAGCTGTGATCGCGTAAAAGATGATGCATTAATGAATGGGCTTGGTCAGACTTGAGAAAACAAATCTCAAGACCCCCAAAGTGGGATCGATCAGGACGGAAGTCCGCATTGTTCGCCCAATGAAGGGCAGATTAATGGCATGCTTTTATCGGGTGAGTCAGATGACCAAATGCGGAAATCTTGAGGGCGGTAAGCCTCGCGGCATCCGCCTGGCCGGGTTGTATTGTGTTACCCCCTTTCGACTTCAGCATGTCTCTTTAGCTCTCTGTTGTATCATTATTTCGCCCACAATGCCCGCGATCCTTGCACCAGCACCGCGTCTTCCTCAGCGCCAGCCTCAGCTCCTCTCCCAAGACAACGTCGTCCGTCGTCTCTTCTCTTCGCTCCCCTCCACTCATACCACATTCACAGCACACCATACACGCACGCACATTTCTGTCGCCACCTCGACTTTTGTCCCCCATCGGACTCCACGATCCACCCTACCTCGTTCTCGTATGTCCCCCGTCTCCCTTTGCACCCACGCTAACGCGTCGCCCCAGAATTCTAAATCACCCACTCCATGTGGTACATCCCACAAGAGACGCCCCTCGTCACGTCTCCTTGCTCGTTCCAGCAGGCGCCGCCGTCACGTCCAACGAATTGACCCTGCTTTCGATGCCTTTGGACGGGCATCCGTCTTTGATCAACTCCCCTGGATTTCCGCACTAGAAGTGCCGAGTCCCGTCAATTGTGATATCGCAGACCTTTCGCAGTTGCCGCTCAACGAGGATCCTCTTAGCTTTTCAGAGGCTGTGCCGGCTTCTGGACCTGTGCGTCGCAGAAAAACCTCTCTGCGCTCGAATCCCTTGGGGAGTGGCCACGAGCCTCCCCCTAGCGAACCGCTCGTCAGGCAACATTCCCCGATTCACCGGCCCACTGATCTCTTGCCGGATTGCCCAAGAACACCGCCGCCTTGCATTCCATTCGATCCGAGCAAAGTCACCTTCCACCATCTCATGCCTGTCTTTGTCCGCGGCGTCAATCCCAGCACTCCGTTCTGAACTTTCATTTGTCAACCCCATCTTATCGACATATAATTCAGCGTTTACACCCATCTGACGCAGTTAATCGCGAGTGTCTGCTCGTCATCTACAAAGTCAAGTAACATCATCTCAGCTCCACGATGTACTCTTACCGAGATCTGCTTCCATCGACTCCGCGTTGCACGCCTTTTTCACTGCTTTATCACGGACCATGCTTGTGACTTGGATGTGATATTTGTTCGCCGTTTGCCAGGACTCTCTGCATTTGTTTCAGTACCTTTGCCTGCATTCTTGTCACCCTTACGCATACTTGCACCAGTCTACACGATTCGCATTCACGATGTGACGTATATTGTTATTCGAACCTGTTACACCATGCTTCATTCTTTGTCCCTTTAGCATCATTCTCACATTTGCCAGTTTTTTTGGCCCGTCTGTCCTATTACTACTGCTGTGCAATCGATCGATCCTGACTCAGACATATCATGTGATCTGTATAGTTCTGACTTAATATATTCTCACGCATCCGTAGAAGTCTTGTGTGGCTGATCATTGCAATCCTGCAATCACGCAATGGAAAACGACCAAGTAGGCGTTCACGATCCTGTCGCCTTGATGCACTTACGAACGTTGTACAGGGTGTTCTCGTCGATCTCTACGTTCCCCGCAAGTGCGCGGCCACCAGTAAGTATTCAGTCCTAAGTGCAGACATGATCCGACAGCGATGTGTTTCAGACCGCCTGATTACTTCCAAGGACCACGCATCGGTCCAGATAAACGTCGTTGACGTGGATTCCAACGGCCGCGCCTTGAACAGCTACACATCGTTCGCACTCTGTGGACAGGTGCGCTCACAAGGTGAAAGCGATGACTCTCTCAACCAGCTCGCGACCAAAGCTGGATGTGCGTATTGTCTCCCACCGGTGGACACCGTGCTGACTTAATGACGTGTGCAGTGCTCCGGAATGTGTGGTCGTACCAAAAGTAACGTTTGTTGTATGTGTAGAGTACATAAATGAGCATTGCCACAATCGGATGGCTGCGTCGGTCAACTCAGTCCGCAGCCATAGCTTAATGTGTCGCACCAGCCTCTCTCTTTCCGTCATATCAGTAGGCCTCGCCGTATTTCTAACTGACCTGTCTACATAACCTTCCACAGTCTGGCTCCATGGTCGAAATAAAGCACATGTCCGACGACGACAACACCCATCCCATCGACGAGGAGAGCAAGTATAGACTCCTATACAGTAAATCCAAGGTCTATGTCAATCCTACCGCCTACGCCAGAGACAACATCCCTGGCTTTGTAGCGCTCGTCAAACGTGTACGTCTCCTTCCCCTCTTTCGAACATGGCTTATCATCGCGCGTAGGATGCAGTGAATCCGACGTACCTCCTCGCATGGATTCCAGAGACTCTCTTGAACGAAAGGGGTACTGAGGAATGGGACAAGTTCGTCAAGATCGAGGAAAAGCCCACCTGCGACGAGGAGGATGAAGGTTCGCATCCGTCTTTCTCGCCTTTCTACCGTCTCACCGTGCGCCACTTAGATGCTGTTCTCATTGACTTGCCAACTCAACGACCGGAATCGTACGCGTTCTCGGTTCCTCTGACTTCCATATATTCTCTCTTGGTACATCCGCCAACTCTATCCTCGTGGTGTCAGTCACCGGAGTCCTTTCGCCCCTTTTCTGTGCTGACCCCGAACAGATGGGACTGTAGGCATCAACCTCATCAATGGTTCCACGCTACCGACTCTGCACTTTCATGATGACGAGTCACTGTCGGTGACCTTCCCGCCCCGTTCACACAACCAGCGCAATTCCTCGACTGCGTACCCCCCACCCGCCTCTCCAAGCAACTCGGGATCTCTTACACGCTCATCTGTATCATGGGGAGGGGAAGATCTCGTATCACGTTTACGTTGCTATGCTCATCTCCTGCGCTCATCCTTGCAGCCAACCCTATTCATAGTAGATCCTTCAAAAGCGGACATAGAAACGCATTCCACGCAACTCTTCGACGATGATGCGGTAGATGACATCCTTGCCCAATCATCATATGCAAATTCCCATTCGCCCGTCCCGGCTCACCGTCGTCCTAGACCACTTTCTACCCAACCCTCTGCCACGACTAATCCTTATTTAAATCGCTCCTCGGTGTTGCATCGATCTCTTTATCCCCCATCTGTCTCCACAACGCAAAATGGTTCCCAAGCACGTATGGCACTTTTACAATCCTTCTCCAATATTACGCGCGCCACCCGCCATGCCGCACAAAACATTCTGTCTCACCCCCTTGCAAAGCCCATCGTCCCACACCTCCCCGACCCTGTCAAGTCGCTTGTAAGTGCCAACGGTGAGTGGGAGTGGGGTAGTTGGGTGGAAAAGGGGGGTGTTGGTGAATTTGAGAGTGCCCGCGTTTACCTCGCTCGATGGGCCCGGATCGTAGCCGAAGAAGGCGATAGGGCGAGGAGGAGAGAGGCTCAAGCATTGCCTACTTCATCCTCGGATTTGGCAGAGGAGACCTCTTCATTGGGGGTGTTCGAGTTACTGCATTCCACGGTTAATTTACCCACACCCAAAACATCCAGGGATCCCCACAATCCCATTGACGAGAGGACCTGGCAAAAGTGGTTTGCGGCTGATGGGCGGCCCAAAGTGAGGATCGAGGAGATGCAACGGGAGGTATTTAGGAGGGGGATAACCCCTGCAGGGACGCTGAGGAAGAAGATCTGGCCCTTTCTTCTCGGAGTCTACAAGTGGGACGTTGATGCCAAGGAACGTAAGAGGAGGTGGGAAGAAAAGAGGTTTGTACGGCTCCTCGACTATACGCATGATGTTTATGGATCCACGCAGGAAACGCTATCGGGAAATCAAGGACGAATGGCGCGGCGTTCCGGAGGTGTTCGATCGACAAGATATTCTCGAGGAACGGCATCGCATAGATGTGGACTGCCGTCGCACGGACCGTACCCACCCACTCTTCTCCTACAGCTACGAAGACTCGCCCGGTGACCCCGATGCAGATCGTGTTCTCCGACGGCATTCTACGATCTCACCCCACCTGGCCGACATCGGAGCGCAGTCACCCAGTAACGAGCATATTGACCGCATGGGCGGAATTCTTCTGACGTATAATTTTTATGATAAAGATCTTGGTGAGTCTCTCAAAGAATGTGACACAGGGGCCGGTATTGACACATTCCGGTGAAGGATATGTCCAGGGAATGTCCGATCTTTGCGCGCCACTGTATGTTGTGATGGATGCGGAGGAAGAGTTGACGTTCTGGTGCTTGGTCGAAGTTATGAATCGCATGGTGTGTGACTGTGGAGTCGAAGTGATTCGATGTCTAATAATTTTTTCAGGGCCAGAATTTCCTCCGCGATCAAAGCGGAATGAAGAAACAGTTGTCCACCTTGCAAGAGCTCATCAGCGTCATGGATCCTGAGCTGTATCGACATTTTGGTTTGTAGTTCTCGTATGCTAGGAGCTTCTCCGCCTTCTTACTAATCCCACTATCTGATAGAGAAGACCGAGGGTCTCAATTTGTTTTTTTGTTTCCGGTAGGCGCCGAAAATCTGCACAATGCATCGTCTTATGTGGCTTTTAGCTGGGTACTGATCGCATTCAAACGCGAGTTCCCTTTCCATGATGTGTTGCGGCTCTGGGAAATACTTTGGACGGATTATTACAGCAACAATTTCGTCCTCTTCGTGGCACTCGCCATCCTCGAATCGCATCGCGACATGATCTTGCGTTACCTCGTCGAGGTTTGTCTGACCATTTTCATCAATCCATCAGACCAGCCTTACATTTGTTATTCAGTTCGATGAAATTTTGAAGGTGAGTATTGATTATTCTAGTGCCCGCTATGGATGAACCAACGGCGCATTTTCGTGCAGTATTGCAACGAACTTAGCATGACCATTGAACTCGACTCTACCCTGGCTCAAGCAGAAGTGCTTTTCCTCTCATATGCTCAACTCGTGGCGGACATTGACCGTCGACGTGCCGAAGAAGGCAGTCAATCATTGTCTACGAGTACTCTGATCCGACGCCGGAGTACAGTTAATAGTGACACTGTGGGTGGACAAAATGTGAATATCGCGCTTCCGACTCTCAGCGAGAACCTGAGGGAACTGCTGAAGGCGGGGAGATGACATGTGAGCACTCTGCCTTCTATGTAGCACGGTGATAAAGCAGTGTGGCCGCGTCGAATGAATGTATTGCTTATACCATGTGATGCCGGAATCCTCGCTTGTCCAACTTGCTGTTCAACTCCATGTCCCACTTGACTGTCTTGCGAGGGTATGCGCAAAATGCGAAACCCGAGACGTTGCCGCCTTCGGTGCTGTTTGAATATACCGACAAGTGTCTGACCGTGTTCGACGCCTTCCCCAAGTCGATCTTTCACTTTTTGATCCTACCACGCGTCGGACCATCCTTGAGCGCGTCTAAAGTCACCAACCTCCGTACCTTGCTCAAGGGTGATCAAGCACGCGCGAAACAAGTCTTGGAAGATCTAAACGATGAAGCTCTCAAGGTCAAGAACATGATTCGCGAGGAGATGCAAAGTCGGTACGGTTTCCAATGGGAGATCTGGACGGGTTTTCATGCAATCCAGAGCATGGAGTAAGTCCTCGTCTTCATCGCCAGCGCGTCTCCATCTGTACGCTTGACTACAGACACTTGCACCTCCACGTCTTGTCAAACGACCTCTGCTCGGAAAAGATGAAGCACAAGAAACATTACAATTCGTATCATCCCAAGCTCGGGTACTTTTTACACCTGAGCGAAGTGCTCTCGTGGTTCGACGAGGACCCGTCTTATTTTGCGCGGGTGCGTGCTCTGGTCGTCGTTTTATGTAATGACGCGACTGTACTCATGCCCCTATTCGTCACGCGTAGATGTCACAGCTCAAGAAGAGCGAGTATGAAGATTTTCTGAAAGAGAACCTTGCTTGCTGGCGATGCGAACGGGACATGAAAAATATGCCCTTGCTCAAAGCACATCTGCAGGAGGAGTGGGACGAACAAGGGCGTAGGGAAAAGGCCAAGCAGGCGAGGAAACGCAAGCGCGAGCAAGTGTTGGAGGACAAGGAACGCGAACGAGAGTCCAAGAGGCCTTCTCCGTGTGTTTGACGGCGAGCGCAGCGTTCATTCGTTTTCGTGTGTCGAGACTGACTGACTCAAGGTCTTTCTTGAACGCTGATGCGGCTGTTTTATACAATATATCTCACTTGTTAAATATCATCTGACCGTTGTTTCGTCATTGCTTGTTCGCCGGGAATCCATGCGGCGTCTGGTCTTGCAACGCGAATGTGCCCTTGGCTCTGAAGATGTTATTCTCTGCCGTCGTCGTCCACTGGCATTGTACATGCATCTTATTCGTTTTCTGAAACAGGTACCTACTAGTAGTACAAGAACAAGATCGATCGTGTGATATGTCATCTTAGATGTGCCGTTTGCTTGTTCTCAAACTCACTTGAGATCAAGAGGCGGGTGTATATCCCCATAATTCTTTCTCCGAGTCACCCGGCATCTTCGGGAAGCAACTGAGGCCACAACGTTCAACTTCCTGCGTTGGTGTCCTGTGGCGTTCAAGTTGGCCGTACTTAGCAAAGCCCTTTAGGTAGAACATTCACAAGAAAGCAAAGGTCAAGCCTACATTTTGTTTTACGCTTGATCACATCTTATCTTTCCACGCGAGCATTGCGGTCCAGCGTTTGGTCCGGTTAACTTCAGCGCACCTCGCCTAGTTACACTGGGTTCGATTTCAACGTTCTAGATCCTTTTTCCCGTATCTCTCTCGGACTTCTGACCCTAGTCTGCTGCATCCAGCTCGCGTCATTATCCATGACATCCTTCCATATCTTTTAGACAGGGTTTTAGTCGGGGGGAATGAGCCGTTTCTGCCCGGGGAAAGGAGAGAGACCCCGGTGAGGCTGAGGTTAGGCTAGCTATGGGCCACGTGAAACTTCACAGAGGCCTGATGCTGGTCCTATCTCCGAACAAAACGCAGTTCCGGCTGCTAGGTTTTTCATCCTACCATGAATAACGGCCGGGATGTCTGCCTTTACCTTTCAACCAATTAAATGCTAACCGTACACTCAACCATAGGTATAATCATATAAAACGTCTGCTAACCAGAGCGGGTCAATATAGGTGACCCCAGGCCCCTTCCCTCCTTTCCTTCCGGTACGAAATTGAACGACACACCCATGAAGCGGTCGGAAAACGAGTTGGGGACCTGGACGATAACCCACCTTCTGACGATCCAGCTAACGGACCTGGGGTGTTGCGGGCCCAACCTCTTTTGCAGGCAAGGCGGTTTGTCGGTCAGACCTCCAATATTGCGACTGACGCCCTGTTGGCTGCGTTGTCCGTTCCCTCTTTCCACTCTTTCCGACTATGGTTACAGTCTATCCGTGATGCCTTACATGTTACAACTTCAAGCTGTTTGCGAAGCACCTGCTGCTGACGAGCTCTCGGATCTTCTACAGCGTTGCACTGCCGTCAGGAGCAAGGATGTAGGAATGTCTTTCGTCACGATGCTGTCCAATTAGCGTTCAAATGTGAAAGGTATGTATGCAAGTCAGTCCGAGTGAAGAAAGGCTTTTTTCACTACGACTTTCAGATTGGATTCTGTGGGGAAACTTCTCCTCCCAAGTCTCTCAGGCAACTCTATACTCAGCGAGTGGCTCACCTCTTGAATGCTCCGGCCGAGCGGACCTTTACGGCGTGGATTCCCTTTGGCGAGAGATTTGTCCGCCTAGCAGACGTCACAAATTTTGCATGGATTGGAACCGCGAATAGGCACAATAGCTGTTTACCCACGGACCTAACTGTCTACATTGGGCTCGGATCATATGGTGGCCGTCGTCCAATTGCCGACTCGAACTTCGTCTTGGTCGCAAGGCTATATGACCAGCTCAAAGCGCTTCCGTCTCCTTTCCTTGCTTTCAGTCGGCTACGACATCCTGGCATTGTTGTCCGTGTCAATGACGCTTTCCCTGTGTCAGGACAGATCCAACGGCGAAAACTTATGTATATCGTGCCACGATAAGCACGTTTGAGAAGACAATGAATGACTTGATTGCGCTTGTCCATCCATGGATCCGCCCATTGCGCGACTGTGGCCATTGGCACGAGTTTTCGCGTGCTCCGGGCAAGGTTGACAAGACAACGCCGGTGCTCCGGTTGTTCACTCGGCTTCTGCAGTCGTTTGGAGCGCTATTGTTTGAGCAGGTCTCGCGTGTCGAATACAAATGCTGTTGCAGCAGATAGCTTGATCATGGTTCAGATTCGCAAAGATGTTTCTTGGGATGAGTCGATAGAGAGCGACGTTGAGACTAGCATGCGGCGATCCTACAGATTCATCTCTGTATGACAGACGCATACTAGTCCCGACGTCGCCTTTGTCTGTACCGGGTGACCCAGGGTCCAACTTGCGTGCGGATCTCACTTTTCTGAGCTCGATCCTGGTATTCACGATCTTAAATGTATACACAGATATACACGATCCAGCTGAGACATGAAATCATGCCACTTACCGTCCGGTGTGCCCTGGGGCACTGCCGCACCCGTTCGTGGTCGGAGTCGACGCCTAGGTGGCAAACAATGCGCGTACCAGTACAGCAATGTGGTTCTGGGGATGAGAATGAGGTTGGAGTTCAAGTTGGTGCAAGCGAGGTGCATGTTTGATCTAGCTGCAATGCGAGATATCTAAAGTTTGGAGGCCTGAGGGGGGTGCAGAGATGATGTAGTCTCAAGGTGATGACATCCGAGTCCGAATCAGCTTGTGGCTTACTCATATGTTTTACGCGAAATTTGTGGCGTGGCTCACATTTGTAACTTGAAGGTGGACCGTGGAATGCGTACGCAACTCCGCGTCTCTGTGCTGACCATCTGCATCCATGCATTAGGTGAAATTTGGTTGAACATCAGTAAGCAGCTGACGGACTGAAAGTCCAAACGTTTGTAACATTTCAGCTATAAATGAGCTCCATTTAAACACCAGGCTTCGGGCGTAATCTGACCTCCTCTCACAAAGCACCAATATCTATAGGAAGACAGGCTTAAGATGGCCACCCAGAAAGCACTCTGGCTCCCAAATATCGGTGCCGAGTTCACGCTAGGCAAGCACGACATTCCTGAGCCCGGCCCGGGAGAAGTGCTCGTCAAAGTGGAAGCAATCGCACTCAATCCACTTGATTGGAAGGTTCAACGGTCGGGCTTTTTCATGGTGAAGGAGTATCCAGCTATCGTTGGCGAGGACGGCGCGGGTGTCGTGCAGAAAGTCAGTGATGGTGTTACCAACTTGTCACAGGGCGACAAGGTGTCAGTACTTCAAGTTTTGGTGATAGCTGTCTTGATATTTACCACGCACGTTCCGTCAGATTCTTCCAGACATCGTTTGGGAACAAGTGTTCGCCGTACCAGGAGTACTGTTTAACGGAGGCGGCAGTCGCTATCAAGGTAAGCTGTTGTTGGATTTGTGTTGCGCTTCCATGGTTGACGGGGGGATTTGGCAGATCCCTCCCAATGTCTCATTTGAGCAAGCTGCTTCAGTCGCCACTGCTTTGAATCCGTTTGCGGTCGCGACCTATGCTCAACAACCTGAAGGATTGGCGTATACACCTCCATTCGAAGAGGGAGGTTTGGGTAAATATGTGAATGAGCCCATCGTCATTATGGGCGGCGCATCCTCCCTGGGCCAATATGCTATCCAACTTGCAACGTTGTCTGGATTCTCTCCTCTCATCACCACAGCGTCGCTTCGCAACAAAGAGCTTCTCACGTCCTTTGGCGCGACACACGTCCTCGACCGAACGCTTTCGGATGCCGCTCTAAGAGAGCAAGTCGCTCAAATCACCAACACACCTATCACGTACATATTCGACGCGGTGTCCTTCAAAGAGACACAACAAGCGGCACTTTCTCTACTCGCACCAGGGGGTACGCTTGTCGTCGTTACCGGACGACAGGTCGATGGAAGTCGAGAAAATAAAAAGGTCCACATGGTGGTCGGGTCGTTCCATTTCCCACAAAACCGCGTACTGGGTTCCAAACTTTCGATTGCGCTTACAAAATGGCTCGCGGAAGGGAGAATCAAGGTGAGTAGTATTCTCGCTCGTGTTGCTGATTCGATGACGGACGGACGCATGTGTAGCCAAACAAGATCGAAGTGTTGCCAGGAGGTTTAAGCGGTATCGTATCTGGGCTGAAGAGGCTGGCGGAGAATGGGGTTAGTGCGGCAAAGCTTGTCGTTCGACCTGGAGACACTCCAGACTACTAAGTGATGATATCGGTGCTGTACTGTTTGCGCATTCCCCCGAATAATTAGCAGTTCGATATGGAGCAAGTCAACTTTCTACTTCCCGATCTCTGTAGCCTGAACTGGAGAGATCGGACACATTAATATTGGCAGCTGTCATCGAAGTCACGATGTTCGCGTTCATATACAAGATCAACAACACAACCAACCAGGATCTAGCCAGTTGACTGTACCCGGGCCGGACACGACTGGCATCCCTTGAGTCATCCGCCGCGGTGCCATATACCTATGCCTCCTGTTCGTGAAGATGTGTCCTCCGCAACTGTGGAAAGCCCTTGCCTATGATCACCCTCGAACGCGGTGCGAACCAGAGTAAGGATCGGTCAAAGCTTTTCGGCGTATCGAGCACCATTGACACTTGCAGAATGTCAGTTCCTCGAGCGTCCGCCCCGACGTCTCCGGGAACATGAGGTGTACGAACAAGACTTGCGAGGCGGTCCATGAGGCCATCCTTATAGCAAATACACACTCCGCGGGTCAAGGTTACGCCAAGAATACGCTATTGTAGAAGTTCGCAACCACTCTTGGCAAAGCGCATTTTAACTCTCTGTTGCGACTCGGAAAGTAGTAGGCCCTTGCCACATTCATAATGCTCAGTAGGGAGAGCGTGACGTGTGTTGATTGGATCGTACTGTTATGAACTCGAGTCGGTTGAAAGCCGGCAGGGACGAGGGTACGGCCCAGCGTGTCGTCTCGGTGAGTGCTCGTACCCATCCCTATTCACACACGGTTGTCGCTCATTTCCGAGTCGCGGTCGGGATCGCAGGCATTGTGAGCAGTGGCACGTACGTATGTACGTACTATCATCGCGTCACCCTTGCGCGCGCAGCAGCAGCAGCCCTGACGCAACGGATGTCGATCATCGCCAAAAAAAAAAAAGGTTGGTTGATGAATTTGTCGTTGGAGGTTACTGCGCCAGACTGCCGGGTGGTCCATCGTATCGCAAGGCTATCATCCACATCGGTCGAGAGATCTCGACAGGTCTCGATCGCGTCTTGCTTGTCAGATGGGCCAGACACCCACTGCACGAACGCGTTGCAGGCGACGCAGTATGAGAAACCCCCCTGACGGCCAACGCTGGCTGATCGCAGTCGCCCCCTCCCTCCCCATGTTTTTTTTTTCATGGACGCTCTCAAGGACGAACGCGTCGATCTGGGGATCTTGGGTGTCCCTATCGTTCCATCGACAAATCCGGACTCGGCGGCCTTGCTCAGTGCGTACGTGGCACTCGCGATCGCGGCTCACGATGAGGCAGTGGGTAACGCGATATCACATCCAGCGCTTGCTGACGGCCCAGACGTGTCTGGATACTCGACGAACACCCAGCGAAAGGTACGCAACAAGCCCGCGAACCATCACCGATGGGAAGCAATGAGGCACTTCGCCGTCGATTGCGAATACTTATTTGCATTCTGTTCGTTTGCGCCCAATTGTGAAACAGGTCAGCGCTGACCGCTGACCGCCCATGTCGTAGTACTTTATGGATCCATTTGTACAGCCTCGATGTCGATCGGATGTCCCCGCGCGTATCCCAAGTATTTCAATGGGAAATATTGAACGTGAGGTAGCCTTCAATGATGGACGATATGGCGCGATCCGTCCGGGATCGTAAAATTGAAGCTCAGTGGTGGCGCCTTGGAGGTTCGACGAGGTCAATTTTACATAAAATCAGGGCGTTGACGAGGTTCACCACACGCACCAGAAGGGCGGCCAAGTGTCGAAAAGGTACACAATGAATAACAGATTTCATGTAAACCAGGTGATTCATCATGCGTCATGCCAATCATGCGCGTTTACTTCCATTCCGTGATGTTATTGTAATAATACAGGGTACTTGTTTGGGATGTTGTTTATTCCTCTTCGGCAATGGCTTCTTCTTCGATCCTGCTCGCAGTGGCCCTGGAACTAGCGAGCCTCTGCGCACGGGAGCGCTCACTGGCTTCACGGATGGCCCAAGTAAGCTCATAAGTCCTGCACGCATCTAAAAACCCCGTGGGTCAACGAGAACGCGCTAGATTAATTGAGATCGTGTACCTTCGTAAGAACTGAGAATCTGGGCGGCATCAGGGTCCTCTTCGATGTCCTCAATGACATCGATCCAGTTAGAGACCTGAGATTACGGACGTTTCATAAGTGAGACAATTAGACAAGCCAAAGAGGAGTGTACGTGCTTCAGAGAAGAATGGATCGTCATCGGGGAAATTGAGGACTTGTTCATGATCGTCTCCAGGCTTGCGGACGTAAAGAATGGGCTGGACATAGGGATTGACAAGCCTAGGAAAATAAGATGAGTGATTGGACCTCATTTCCGTCGATCTTTGCTTACTTGAGGCAGTACCCGTCTGCATGGACCTCCAGCTCGCAGCTGTAATTGCGACCCTGAAGAGTGGCGACGTGGGTGAAGGAGCCCACGGCGCCTGAATCATATTTCCTGTGTCATCAATGAGGCGGGGACATCGGGAATGACTTCATGGAGTCCGGAGATTGGAAGAATCATACCAGGTGGCAGAGGTAACACGGGGGATCCTGTTCTCAGGGGCAATCTTGGACTCGTCAATGGACATCTTGGAGAGCTGGCCGGCATTTTCATCCCATTCAAGTGAATGAGCGGAGACGGAAGAGATGTCGACGTCGCCACCAAAGTAGCGAGAGAGATCGCAAAAGTGAGTGCCTTGCTCGACAATGGGACCAGCGCTATAAATGACTGTCAGACTCGAGGGTAGGTGACATCTAGGACAGGCACCTCTTGGACTTGTCCCACCAATCGGGTTTGGCAATCGCTTCGTAAGCGCAAGCATAGCGAGCGATGGTAGACATGACGATGAGATTGTTTTCCTCGATGATTTGCTTCATCTTTTGGGTAGCCTTGAGGTACCTCAGCATATACCTGCCAATATGTTGGCACGGTGCTCTGCAAATCAGACAATAGAAATGCCTCACCCGACAGAGACGATGGCGCCACTTTCGGAGATGAACTTGGCGACCTTGAAAGCTTCTTCAATCTCGCTCTTTGGGCCTGTTGCGATAGGCTTCTCGATGAACATGGCAACGCCGGGGAAGTGCTTCTGGATCTGCATCTCGATATCACGGCTGGGCTGGACGGTGCCCCGGAACATGGGAGGAGAACCGATGACAAAGGCACGGGGGCGTTCCTTTGGAGAGAGATTCTTGACGAAATCATCGAGATTCTTGTAGATGCGGGTGTCCCGGTAGGCGGAGACGACGAACGAGTCGCACTTTTTCTGAAGGACGGCGGCGGCACGCTCGGTGGCGGGGTCAATGAGGGCGATGACCTTGAGACGAAGGCCGAGCTTGCTAGCGGGGAATGAGGATCGGCGGAGGGGAGGGATTGGGAGAACTCACTGTTCGAAGCGGAAGGAATGGTTCCAGGGGCCCTCGTCGGAACCTGGGAGAGTGGAGTGTGAACAAGATGGAGAGGAGCGGGAAACACTGACCAAACATGATGTTCCCGGCGCCAACAAAGACGACATTAAAGTTGTCGGTGCCACCAACGTGGGTGGCTCTGTGTGTGGTCAGAGGGAGGCTGGAGAAGAGTGGAGAGACTAAACTTGTCCATAGGGACGAGTCTGGAGGGGTCGATGGAGGGCCGCCTGGAATTGAAGCCGGATGAATAGCCGGAGCCACGCCTGTCGGGTGGACGGCGCTCTGAGCCCCTGCGTGAGGGGGGCAGTTTTGAGGAGGTCATTTCGAGACCGGAGAACCTGCGGCTGGGGACGGACATGGTGGTGGTTGAGGAGAGAGAAAGGAGGGAAAATGTATTTTATTTTTGATAAGGCTTATCACATCTGAAAGCGAGCAAAAGGGTATACAAGTGTACGGAAAATGAACGGACGGTAATATCAAGAAGAATGAGCGTTGGTGAACTGCTGAGTCTGTTGCAATGGCAGCTGCCGGTTGGCAATTTCCTGACGGCGCCGTTCTGCGGCCTCGAGTCGCGCAGTCATCGCCCTCAGCTCCTCCTTTAGTTTCTCGTTCTCCTGCGTCAGCTTCAATACGTTGCTCGCCCGCTTCTGAACTCGGTCCGCACTGCGGGTACGGTGACGAACGCCCCTGTGCAAGACACGGCAGACTTACTGGGATGGCTCTCCACCGGGTCCGAGTCTCGTGCCCATGATGTAGTCAAATGGGAACGCGAGGTCGAGGTCTGCTGCAGGGATCTTGGGCAGTGATTCAGACGGAGATGGTATATGGGACCTGCAATGTGCGTTGGGTGAGCCGATAGGCTGGATGAGAGATCGCACCTCAGCTCTGATCGCTCGTCCATGTCGAACGTCGTTGACGACGTCCACGAGGCTAATTCGTCTCAACATACCGACATCCCCTTTTTGGTATATTATTTCCACGATTACTTAATTGCGATCGGCCCTTATTATGCCTTCATTCGCCGACTCCCCTCCCCATCCTCTCTCTCCTCCTCCTCCTCCTCCCCCCCCTCCCCCTCCTCCCCCCCGCCGTCCCCCCGCCATGCCCCTCGACGGCGCTGACATCCTCGATGACATCCCCTCCTCCCTTCCCTCACTCCTTCCTGATGACCACGACGTTCACATCCATGCCCCGCCTTTCCACCCTGTATTATCTATTCACGACTCCATGTATTATAGCCCCTTTCCTGATTGTATCCCCTTCTCTCAAGCCCTCGCACCTGCATACTCGCACCAGCATCCCGATTTGAACTTTGCATTCCACAACGACCCCAACGACCCCTTTGTCCACGACAGCCCACACGTCTCCCCGAAGCATGCTGGCCCCCGTGCCGCCTCTTCCCTTCACGACTCTCGCTTCAACCCACTCGCCTATCTCCCTCCTCTCAATGACCTCGTCGATCACTCATATCCCATCTCTTCGTCTCCTCCCAAGTTGGCGCATACCCTCTTACCTCCCATTGTTCTCTCCAATCCTGCAGAGCTTGGTGGGCCTGACAGCGAGGCTAGTGTTCAGATCGTTCTCTCGCTTTACAACTCACCCGCACTCCAGACTCGTTCCGCGACCAAACGTAACGTCTCCACCTCTCCCTCCCAAGTCGACCCCTGTGCGGCCCCCTTCCTTCGCGATCATCTCGGAGAGGCGAAATGGAACACATTTTCTGCTCGACTATTCGAGCGTCGTTTGGGCCCGATCAAATCAAAAATTCGCGTCAGGGCCAAAAACGCCAACGAGGATTCTAGTCCCGCTCCAGGTGCAACCGTCATTGATTTTCTCGTAAAGGTCGAGGTCGTCAAAGAAGTTCTCCGTACCTATGTCCCGTACGTCCCTTCTCTTTCCCTTCTCCCCCATCAGCGTGCTTCCCCGGTTGGATCACGCTTACCATATAATTACGCAGTCATCCGTATAATCCCCTAAAGTCATTGGCCCATCCATACCCACACTCTCCGTTGGGTTCCGTTACCCTTACACGCTCTACCATCCTCGTGCTCTCCGGTTGGTCAAATACCCAATTTTCTTATTGGGCACGTCGTGCCGAGGGCATCTCCGTTCTTGCTGCGCATGATGAGCGCCTCCACGCAGTCGCGCTCGCCCTGCAAAAGCGCATCAACGCCGGTGGTGTTCTTTTAGATGGCGCTGACGAGATTTGTTCTTCCAAAGCTTGTCCAAACGTTACCGGCAAGGGTCTAGACATCATCATCGAGGATGTCAAGAAACGCACAGGACACAGCCCCTTTCTTCGTGGCAAACATTCCAGTCTAGATCCCTTTGGTTCTACCAACAGCGATAAGGACGCGGGCCCTGGCCCTCCCCAGGGTGTTCCTGCAGCGCCTATTTACATGCCCACCTTTCAAGCAATGGAATATACTCATGCCCCTGCAATCACCGCTTCCGCTGAATCGCCGATCGGTCGCCGTCCAAAGAAAAAGAGGAGGATAAGTGTCGCAGATTCCGTTTCATCCTATTGCAGTTCCACTGCCCTGAACGTCGATTGTTCCGACGAGCAGACAAACCTCTATAATCTGTCTCTTGCTGACAATCCTCGTCTGACTCCCGACCAGGAGAGTGTCTCATCCGCGGACATGCAGCCAATTTCTCCCCCTTCGACGATATCCCTCCCGCAGCTTCTTGACCCAGCGCGTGTCGATGATGAGCTCAGTCCGTACGAGCTATCCTCTCATGGGATGCATCTGGCAGACGACGGTCGCCCTGAATATTTCCCTGTCTCCAATTCACGGTCAGATCTCGACCATTCCGACTCGGAGAATTTTCCGCGGAAGAGGTATTATGGATTATCAAAGAGGAATCTCGAAAAACGCCAGCTGAGCGCCTGAGCCCCATGTGATTTGTTTTGGCTTGACCTTTTTTTTCTTCGTTCCGTTCGTGCGACACGTTTTTTTGTTTGCTTCGTCTTTTGTATGTGCTACGACGCACGGATGATCCCCCACTGTCTGTACCATACATGCATCCTATCGTTTGAAAATTTGCTATCGCACCGTATGCTTAGTTTGCTAATTTTTGTAACACTATAACATGTAGTTTTCCCGCGAACACGTTGCGACCGGGATTACGGCTTGAGGACCTTGCACATGGCAGCCAACCTGACCATCGCATTCACCTCACTCTTCTTCCTATTGGCAAGTTATGCGCTCCTCATTAGCGCGTTCCTCCCACTCCCACACGTCCCTGTATGTCCATGTATCCCCTCTTGATTTTTTGACGTACCAACACCACCAGTTTCTTGACGTCCTGGCTCGCGACACCCACTACAAATACTTTGCAGTCCTCATCGTTCCCACCACCGCGTACTTTGTCATCGCAAATTGGGTCGGCTGGCAATACTATCAAAACTCGTGATGTCCTGCCTGGGCCTAGCCCTGCGTACACGCCCTAGCATTTACCTCCGCCGTCGCCTTTGCAGGTTTCAATGCAATTCAACGTTGCCTCGTGGTGTGTGTTTCTGTATTTACTATTGGCGATCCGATCATGGCACCAACCAATCATCCAAGGCGACGCGCCTACACGCTTCCTGCAATGATCCATATGGGCATCTGAGTCGTACCCACACCCCCATTGTCTGGCTTAGACGCGCCCCACGAATTCAGACACTACACTTGTTGCCGCCAAGCGTGTACCCAAGACGCCGCATGCTCCATACAATCATAGATTCCAGATCCCCTTTGCCTATCATAGCATAACTAAATTCGACCGTTCAGGGCACCGTCTATATATCCCTTGTGCATCCACTTCTGCTCTTCGAGCACCCAATTCACTCGCATGCCACTGACGTGTATGTGGCAATTTTCAGGGTGGTGGCTCAGGCGATCGTGACTTGTCAGTGGGTGGCCGAGACCGCATCCGCACCTGTCTCAATTCTTGCCACAACCTGCTCCGTTCGGGCTTGCTCGGCGTTGACCCAACAGACCGCGTTGGACTCGCGTCACGGTAGGATGATGTTTTTGAACGTGCTGGGCTCGCGTTGCGGCGTGCACCAAGGCGTGGTCGTGAGGAGGGTTTTGGCTCGTCCGTTGCCAGCGTGGACGATTTAGAACGAGCAGGGCTTGGCTCTCGTCCTCGAGTGGGTATTTTCGAACGGGAACGAGAGTCTGGTTCTACACGAGGTCGGCTAGACAGAAGACTGACAATGCCAGGTTTCGGGGCGAGCCCGTTAGAACGGCCGGCAAGCCTGCTAGTGCTTGGGCCCACGTCGGAGTCTTCAGTTTCGGTTTCAGTACCCGGATTTCGCCGCAGGTATGCATTCCTCGTAGCCTTTAATGCCAACGGACCGGTAGGCTTTGGTGTGGCCATGGGCGGTCCATTAGTCATGGTTGGTAAACGTAAGTACCTTGCACGACTGACGATGGTTAATGATCGTCTCAGCTCGGCAATCCTTCAACCAGATCACTCACGCTATCTCCTTAAGGTGACGCTTCGTCCTATAGGCTTGGCTCCACTTCTCGAATGCTTGTGCTAAAGCAAATTCGTCAGCGCAATAAGACTTTAATGAAGTTTCGACGTACAAAGAACGGTTGTGGTGTGGAGTTCGCGTGCTTTTTTGATCTGGAGCGCTTGAGGCATAGCAGCTCGCCAAGTGTCCCAAATCTTCATTTTTGTCCGAGACGCACGGAACCGTATTGCTGGTAGAGACTTGGCAAAGTAATATGAGTAACGGGTGATAATGGCTTGAGCGTGATCACGCACCCTGGTCTTTGAGTGCCAGATTCCGAATGCCCGGAAAAGTAGATTCTTTTGGCTCTGTTGCGCTACCTGACGGGCCTGTAATGTATAAAGCAAACTTTTGTTGGGAAAGCATGGACGTGTCAGGGACATACTATGGGGAGCAACTTTTCCTCGGTGTACTTTTCTCGCCACCTATCCCAGGCAACTTGCATGGAAGCCTGATCAAACTCGGCCTGTTTCTCCCGCAGGAGAATGCGCTTATGCCGCCGAGCGCGAGCTGCCCCCGACCACTTGTGGAACATCCGCCGCATGTTTTCTGGAGATAGAAACAATCAGATTAAACAATCAGATTCTACATTTCAAATTAGACTTGCCTGCCCGTTTGATGTCGAGATGACTTTCCATGAGACTCAAGTCTTCAACGTGTCTCAAGCAAATATTTTTCCATTTTCTAAAGGCAAATCTGCGTGGAAAAGCGTCGTCAGACACGATGCATACCAATAGAAATGTCTCCTTTACTTTAGCACAGCTTGTGAATACCTTTGGCGGACGTCAAGCTCTCGAAGCTTAATTTCGATGACACGATTGGTCCAGCGGCTCAAGGTGTCAGCCAACATTCGCTGTGAAGAAAGTCAGATTTTTTTTTGGCTTTCCGACAGTATCACAGAACGCACACTATTGACTTGAATAGCGATTTGCTCTTCGGCTATGCGATGCCATCGCCTTCGATTGGCCTTGGTCTGCCACACTATCCGATCGATTAGAATAACCAATAGACACAGCCTTGTCGGGCGACCTACTCTTCATGTACTCTCCAAGTCTACGGGTTTCCAGAGCCCTGAGTTTGTTTTGCCGCTTCTTTTCCGCGAGCTTGGATTTCCAGACATTTAATGTCCGCCGTTGCACGATGAATTTTTCGACAATCTTGGCATGCTTGAGTAACTTCAACCTCGCACGCAGGTGAACCCTCCACTTCAGGAGTGCATCATACTGTGATCGAGCAAGGTGGCGTTCGATCGAAAAGGCCCGGCGGTTTTGATAAACGGTATAAATTTGACGCCAAATTTCGAAACTGGACGATAATGCACATGAATTGGATCGCATGCTAAAGGCGAGTGCACAATCTGGATACGATCAATACCACGTGGATCACGACTATATGTTTTACTCCACCTTCCAATTGGCGCTGTTGGCGTATTCGTTCCCTCCAGACTGACCAAGTATTTTTGATGATGCGCAACGCTCTCACTCTCTCAAGGAGTTTGCCACGCTCACGCGCCTTCCACACTCGAGCGACAGCTCGGAGGAGTACATCATCCTGTCGAGCGACGTGCTTATCTGCCCTCCTTTCCATACCCTGCAAAGATGATGAGTTGACGAGTTCCTGAATAAAACATACGGACTTACATGTATCCGATCTTGGGCAGTCTTCCATGATCTGATCGCCTGCTTCATCACATACACATTATAGAAACCGGTGGCCGTTTGACGGTGATACCTGCATGGGCTGTGTTGGTTTCCGAACCCTGACAAGAGAGTTCGGAGAATGGACGCACGTATGTTTCTTCCACGCCTGTATCACTTCACGGTTGATTCGAAGACCGATCCTGGCTGTCACTGCCTTTTCAGCATCTCTGATTGCAAGGGCGCGCTTCCAACGTTTCCAGGTTTGCAGAACTGCACTACACGTTGTTTTGCGGTAGAATTGTTCTGCAGTTGCTTCCAGGGTGTCGAGTTTAGACAAACTGGACTTCCAACGCAAGAAAAAACGCAAGAGGATGCGTTCATCATACTGCAGCTCGGATAGGTGTGAACGAAAAGACTGTCGCCACTTTGCCCAGGCATCCTTCTGGATTTTCAGCTCACGCTTCTCGCGAATAGTCTTCATTTTTGCTCGCATATCATTTCGCCAAGCAACTTGCCTTTTCTCCTTCAGCTTTGCCTTCCATAACGTCAATGCAGCACGCAAACAGCGAGCATCAGCCAGGGCATCGGCATGATTCAGTCTCTCCTGTAGTGAGGCCTTGGCGTTACGCCACCGTCGGAGGGCTGACCCGAGGATGACATTATCGCGAGCCTCAGAGACCTGTTGATTTGTCGTCTGGAAGACAATCACATATTACTCGATTTGGAACAATAGAATAAAGGAAGTCCGCACAATCAACCACTGGTAGCCGAGCAGCCATATCTCCCAAGACCGCTCCAGAAGTTTGTCGTCGCGGAACTTATCCGCATCTTCTTCATCTCTCGCCAGTTTGATTTTCTTCCATGCATCTTCTTCATTAATAACGCTACCCTTACGCTCACGAGATTGGGGTAGTGTTGGTTGAGCGTGAGGTTCCTGCTTGGGTAATTTGATTGGCGAAGGAGGGCGAAGGACTGAATGGCTTCGGAGGTCGGCCGCCGTAGGCATTGAAGTGGGTCCTGTGCGGACTACCGTCCGATAAGAAGGCGGGGTGTTCGAGGGGGATAACATCATGCCATCCGTGGTGTCCGAGGTATCCTCCCAAGTGGGGATACGTCGAATTGCATCCTGATGGGCATTCTGGGGTCGAGGGGTTGCTGGATGGGTGAGACTTGAGGGCAAAATAGGGTTGGTTATGTGTGAAACTGGAGGGTTTGATGGTCTCGCTTGTGATGGAGCCTGAGGCTGACGGTGCCTTGAAATATTATAACGTGTGGATTCATCGTCACGTTCTGTGTCGGACGAGCCTTCATTTTGATCCTCTTCCGTCTGCTCGGTATCCACCTCGCTCGGATCGCGGTCTTGGTGGGAATGAAGAGTAAACACGTCGTCGTCGTCATCACGTACTGGGGCCGCAAGATATGCGGGTGAGCGTGTTGGTCTCGGGAACGAAGTCTGCCGAGGTTTTGGAGGAGATCTAGGTCGAGGCACGGTACGCGGAAACATAGTCGACGCATAACCATACTGCTTCTTTACCCCATCCCACTTGACCTGCCAACTCGACCCTCTCAACTTGCAGATCTCCAACAACCTCCCATAGTGAACCGTTTCGGTCTGGCTATCGAGACCGCGTTCGTGTAATTCATCGTTGTAGGCCTTCAAGCCTGATAGAAAGGAGGTTGCGGTCGGAGCGATCCTGCTGACTACTGCGTCCAGGAATTGGACCTCTGTGGATGAGAGGGCTTGTAGTTCCGACCTAGATACTGCGGAGGCTCGTGATGCATCTGAAGGGGCTGTTTGTAACAAAGATTTTGCAGGAGAAGAGGTATGAGGCGGTCTGAAACCAAACATGAGCACAAGCAGCCGAAACGCGGTATGCATCCATTTTTTACGCGACGCGACAAACACGTGAGCGACAGTGCTTATCTAATCACAATCCCATTCCGCTACTTCCAACTCGCAGTCGTTCCTCAGCACTGATCATAAATGTCAGTCATCACACCCAACCATCCATCGTCTGCGATCCTCACCGTGCCAACGCTCCCTTCAATCTCCTGACTTCAGTAGTGAGTTCCTTCTTTTCTTCAACTAGCTGCTGAATTCGCTGCCTCTGGCTTTGGTCCCTCTGCGCATATTGTATCTTCTGTCGTTCAACTACCTGCAACATTTTTGCTGCCTGGGTAATGTCGAATGAATCCATGTATTCCGACATGGCCTTGACTCTGGTTTTCATTCCTTCAGTATAATCAAGCACGTTCTCGGCATTCGTCGGTGACACTTCAGGGGGCGGCGACATGCCAGTGTCTTCTGCACGTGTGAAGAGTGGTAGAGAATCATTCTCTACTTGCGGTTCGTCACCCTTGTGAGAGCATGTCAATTCATTTCCCTAAATAATATTCACAAAAACCAACCTGATCCAGGGACTGTATTGGTAGTGCTCCTTCACGTTCTTTCCCCTTCCTGCTTCGTGTTGTGGCAGGAAGGGACTGAGTTTGGTCAGATTCCGTGATGCGTCGTGTAGTTTGAGGTGGCGTAAGTGGCACCCTGCCACCGGAAGGTGCTGCATCACTGGTAGGCGACGCCGTGGTCAAGCGTCGTTTCTTGGGGGTCGAAGGTCTACCCTCTTCTTTGATTGTGGATGGGGGCAATTCAGGGCTATACAGTCCAAGAAAACTCTTTCGTGGTTGTGTAGGCTCGACCTCATCTGAATCGATCTCGGTGGGTACTGGCGAAGGTGGTTGTCCAATGGCTGGAATGATGGACGAAGAGGTGGTAGTCAGAAGAGGTTCTGCCGGTTCTTTTGAAGGGCCAGGGGGGCGGGCAGGACTGAGGTCATGTTTGCGTTGTTTTAGGCCGGCTTCAATGTCCTCTAGGCGCCTCCTGCTTCGTGGAGTCACAATCTCTGATGATGGCGAGGGCTGGTTTTGTGATGCCGGGCGTATGTGAGATGAAGAAGGTGGACGTGCACCACTGTGACCTCCTTTGGAAGGTGAAACGGCTGACGAAGTCGAGGCCGTCGAGGCACGGATCGTGCTTTCCTTTGGGAGGGCTTGGAGCTCATCTGCCCATACTGGACGCACATCACCGTTAGCTTGCATGGAGCCTAATGGTAATCTTACACCAGAAATTGCACTTGGTTGGGTCACCCGAAGGTCGCTTGCAACAGTAAGCATCGCTGTTTCAACGACCCATCGCATCAACCAGACCAGTAATCATAGTCACGTCACATCGTACCGATTTGGATGTTTTGCAGTGTTCGACTTTCGCTTTGCTGCCTCTTCCATATGTTTGCAGTAGATTTTTCCATCAGGACCGACGCCAGCACTGGTGGAAGACATGGTATCGATGTGCCAGATTACGATTATCTCGAACTCGGTCAGGACTAGCGCTTATCTAACCATAATCAATTTAGATCGCATCTCGTACAAAACCCAGTGTACCAAGGGATGAAGCAAGAAGCTCCAAGACGCGTTCACTCTCCTTTTCTTGTATTTTCAGCAGTTCCTCCAGCTCTAATAGCAGTTTTTTGTTGTCTAAGAGCATGTTCCCATGCGTTCGAAGGAAGACACTTTGCAACGTCTGAACGGCTTCAAAATCTCTGTGGGATTGTAAGCGTCGCTTGAGCGCACGTATGAATTGTCGCAGGTGATCTAGGGTAACCAGCGACCGTAGCTCGATATCAATTGCAGCGGGCGAAAGACTCTTGATGTAGTCAAAAACCTCATCCCCGGCTATGATGAGAATATAAGCATCAGACAGAAAGAAAGAAAACAGAGTATATACTCACAGTCACTGTTCTCGTTTTTTGCCAGCTTTGTTTGGAGAATGCTCTTCGAGTTGGCCATAGATTTGTCCAGGCGCGTCTTCTTTTCGGTCTTTTCTTTCTTCTTTTCTTCGATAGCGAGCGTATGCGCGATACCGGGTAATGTAGGAAGGAAAAAGGGCGCTTGTTCAGGCTTTTTGGGTGGTTCGATCGGTTGGTTTCGTTGCTATGTGTCCCATCCAATTAACTTTGAAGGCAAAATCAACACACTATCACACGCACTTGGATAACTTCGAGGTTCAATAGTGTTTGCCATTTTGATCGAGGAAGTAGAGTCAGAGTAACAAGATCCCCATCCAACTGAGGCGGTGTGGAGAAGACATCCACAGTTTTATCTTCAACTATCAGTCCAGTCAACGCTTCCAAGGCTAGGGACGGATACATGAGTTCGGATACGATGTAACTGACTGATCGAGACATACCGTCATCCTCAATCTCTCCTTGCATCGACGGCATTACAACCTCCGTAATATCCTTCTCAGACACCGTTTGGAGAGTGACTTCCGCAAACTGTGCTCTGTTTGCCCACAAGAATACCCCAACGCTGTCTACGTGAGCAGTCGCTAAAAAGTCGTTTGTTGGTGAAAACGCGACACTCGTAGCGACACTTGGTACACGGAATGCGTTGATTAAGCCGCCAGTAGGTATATCAAATGTCCGTATTATTGAATCAAGGGATGTCGACACTAGCCAACGAGAGTCCGGTGAGAGTGCCTGTGGGTTTATTAGCGAATAATATTATCACATCAATCGGGGGCACACACAACATCAAGAATTCGCGTTTGCGGGTCACATGATAGTTCTCTGACTATCCGTCTCGTTTCAATATCAACCACACGCACTGTCGCATCATCACAAACGACAGCCAAAAGGCCAGAATTTCGATGGAGGACAATGGAATGAGCAAATGAGGTCAGCACCAACGTATAGTCCAGTTTAGTAGTATGGAAATCAAAGAACTACTCCCACTTGATAAATAATTTAGAGACAATAGATCGATATGAATACTTACGTTGATAGTACCGTCCGATGTACTCGCGACAACAAGGCGATTCAAAGAATCGGTAGCCAAACCTGTAATGCAGCGTTCACTACCTTTTGGCTTAGAAGCAGCATTCAACCGCTCCACGACTGCTTGAGGGCAGGGCCCCACTTTGAATGTTTTCCGCTTCAAGCCAGATTGCATATTCCACAGATGGATTTCCCCTGTGGACGAGCCGGCAATACCGAAGTTTCCACATGCAGACACGCAAACGCACTATGCAGACTTCGTAAGTCGTGATGATATGGTAACCGACGTTTCACACCTTCACAGAACCTGTTGAAGACTTTCGTTTGGCGCCGTCGGCATAGTTCCAGGTATACTTTCCCAGACGTTTGTTCAAAACTGTCCAGGATCGAACAAAAGGTTCGTCTGTGTGGGCTGTGAGGACATCATCCCAATCCTTTGATCGCATTGTCGAATGGGCAATAGATGTAATAGGTGGAAACTTCAAAGACGCCAAAGATTTAGAAAGCACTGCGGCTTTCTTGACAAGAGAGCCTGTCGCGAGTCAGTATCTTGGCCACTCGAAATAATGCCACATTTACCTTGGGACATTTCAAATGACCTTGAGTCGCGGACAACGGAAGTATACCGCAAGCTCCGGTCTACTGAAGCAGTTAATAGCTGTTTGCCGTCCTCCCCATAGTATCTGATCAGATGTGGTGGAGCATGATGTCCTGACCGGAACTTGAGTAATCGTGGGCTTGCGGTAGGTGAGTCGAATAACCATTGCTGCTCTACCGTTATAAGTGCCAGGAAAACAAGGGGTCAAAACGTACTTTGATACAGTTGTCTTCACCAGACGTTATCAAAATTGGTTGGCCAGGGACCCATTGTACTGCGCTAATGGCACCATCATGAGCACCCCTGACGAGGTGCAGAAGCCGACCGCCGGAATTCAAATCCCAGAGAGCTAGATGTCCGTGAGATGATACAGATGCAAGCACTTGGTGACCATCTGTAGAAATGATGAGAAATGGCAATTTGCGAAAGCGTAGTACTGGCCACTTCGGAACGACAATCCTCTAATCGCCCCGCCCTCCATAAACATCTTCATCAACCTCTCATCGGCGCGTATATCATATACAGATACCTCGCCGGATGTAAATCCAATACCTACAACGTCAATTGCGGGAGATTGTACTAATGCCGTGACAGCAGTAGATGGAGGATTTTCCAAGCCTTGTACGGTTAGCAGCTTTGAACTTGAAAATTTGTGTATACACGTCCTGGAACCAGCATATGTATAGATGGTGCATACACCCACAGAAAGGCGCTCACTGAGTTCGCATATTCCATAATTGTAAGTCGCCTTCATGACTAGCCACCAATACCTTGTTCAGATAAGTGGCGGGATGTAGTACCATGACTGCAGTGAAGCCAATATCAAATTGGATAGTGTAAGAGAATGAAGGTTCTAGAACAAGATTAGGAGTGTGAGAGAGCAGTGTCGAAGCGGTATCCTCACCGTCAAGTGAGACGTCCCATATGAGCAACCGCCTACCGTCCTCCGTCAGGGCAAGCAAAAGAGATCCGAACATGACTATAGCAGAAATTGAGGTTCCGAGAGGATTTGATGCCCGGACAACCTGCATAGATCTGTTGACGAAAGTGACGCGTACAGAAGAAAAAAAAAAACCTCTTTTCCTCGAAGATACTTGATGACATAGACACCCGATGCCGCCCAAATCGCATCGCCCTCCATGATTAAACTCGAAATCGGATCTGGTTCCTCGGGGCCTGTACATCGAAGACTTTGAGGGGTACTACTGATTTAATACGTGTGTACTCACCAACAAATAAGAGTGTCATTTTCCCTCCCTCCCAAAGTGCCCATGACTTTCCGAGGCATGTGAGAAGGTGTATGCGTGGGCCTTCTGTGGCCCCCTTATAAGAACGAGTTTGCAAGTAGAATGGTAAGTGATTGGTGACCAGTCCAAGCGCACGGAAGGGAGCAAATAAGCGGGTATCACCGGAAGGTTTTTGCACGGTTTTTGACGACTCGTGTTTCTTGGAGGTCCGGATTCTCTTCTGAGGGCGTTCTCTGACCCCTGCTGGTTCTGTAGATTCAACCATCACTCGAAAAGCAGAAACACACTGTAGCAGCTCCGAGGACAGGAAGATCACGTGATTTTCTAATATGAATCGACCCCTGCACATTTTTATCAGTGTCCCAGCCCCTGAGTTTATGCCATGAAGAATGGTCGTTGTAGCTTATGAGTATTCTGCGTCATGCCTATAATTCATACAACTTGAAATTGTAGTTTTGTCAATGATACGTACTTCAAGTACAGCAACTCGGAAATGTAGCACAATTGTCAATGAAACACAAAACTTGAACATCCAACTTCAACTTTGAAGCTTGTTCGCAGACTTGCAATGACATTTAAACTCGCATTCAAAATTATAGGAACTGGATAAACCCTAGATGGAATCGAATCATTATCATTTGTATCAACACAATAATAATATCATGCTTACTAAGCCTTGAGGGCCAAAAACCAATGATGCTATCATCGGTACCTGGACTGGTGACGGTCCTTAAACGTGAACCTGTCTTCAAAGTCCTCACTGCAGTCTTCGAAAATTAGCCTACTTGATTAAATGGGGTCTAGTATAGGTGGAAATAAATCAAGTCTAAGGTATTCACGCTTCAAATTCTGTCTTATCTGAGTTATCTCCTGCCAGTGATCTCTCCTCCCAGAGACTCGATGGCATTTGTGCTGTAGCATTGTCATCGGTAGCTGCTTCAGGTTTGCTATAGTGTGCTTCACCGCGCGTCATTTGCACTCCTTTGCCTTTTTCACCATCACTGACCCGAATGATCGTTCGGTTTAGCGAATACGCTCGGATAAAGAGAACGAGGATAAAGCCCAGGCATGCCAATGGCGTGTTCACAAACCAGATCGCGCTGATAGAGCGAGCATAAGCATGCATGACTTCAGTTTTTAATGTAGCATCCTTTGAACCAGAAAATACGAGATGAGCAAAAGTTGCAACCAACAAATAAAGACCACATACAGAAATTGATGCAATGTGCGTGATGCTACCGGTCAGCGAAGCGGTAGAAGTATTCATGGAAAGACCCGCGATTCCCTTCAACTTTTGCTTGAGGGTACTCGAGATGATAACTTCTCCGACTGTGATGCCAACTGAACCACCCAGGATACTGGTGGATGTGTTAGCATGGCATTCCGAGATGTAAATGTCACCACGTACCGCAAGAAGACAAATGCCCCCGTGGTAGTAGCCATATCCTTGAGAGGCATAGCAGCTTGAATTGCAATGAGTGGAGTCTAATGGTGCACGGTTTACCAATACTCCAAATGGGACACTGGCAGAGGTGACACACCTGAAACAAACAACCGATTCCAACGGCCGTGATGAGTGGGTATATTTCCTGGGCAACACTTCCAAAAAATGAGATGAATGCAAGGACGCGAGCCAAAGGCGGATTTACTCACACACTAGACGTGCTGTCTAACGTAGTCATGAGGCCCCATCCAATGGTCATCACAGCCCATGCGCCCCATATGATAGGACGATATGATCCAGTACGTGCCACAACCATACCTGAAAGTGCCGATAGTGTAGCACCACCAAGAGAATAGGCGAGCGTCCTGTGATGAGAAAATGAGAAAATGGTTGGGGATACGCAATAGTAGACTACTAACTTCACACCGGAGGCAGTGGGGGATGCGCCGAGAACTATATGGGTTGTCAACTGTTATCTTATCTAAAAGACCCAAATTAGAAATACCTTGAAAATACATGGGCAGATAGCTACAGAATGTTTAATGTGGAGTTACCCCGAAAAATGAAGACATACTATGTTCCTATTTTCAAAGAAGTAAGAAATGGGTGGAAGATTATCGAGCTGAGCCAACATACCCGAAAAGAAAACGATCGCGTGCAAAAACACAGATATTAGAATCAAGCCGGTCGTGCGTGTCTAGTAGTAAGTGTGGAGTTGGGAGCCTTGTAAAAAGGAATGGAAGCAGACAAGCCTTGAACAGTCGTGGCGAGATAATCGGAGACCGCTTGGTGGACACCTCATTGATTGCGAAGAGCACGAGTAAAATGCTTCCAATAACGAGCAGAGAAATAGTTTCTGCACTTTTCACTAGATTATAAACAAGTCATTTGGCAGGTCTGCTCGCAGGTGTTTGACATACACGTAGTCTCACTCGAGTGGAAACCTAGCAAAAGGCAGACGACGCCACCGATGGCAGTGGCCAGTCCAACAAAATCGAATTCTTTGACATGATCACGGAACGGTCTTCCTTGATGTGGGTTCAGGTTTAAGAATAAGAATAAGAGCGTCCCCGCTACTCCACCGGTCGGACTATTACGGAAGTTAAACAATTCACGTCGACTAGCGAAAAGCACTGACAGGTTGATCCAGAAACACCTTGAGGCCCAAGTTAGAAGATGGCCCCAGGGTCAATTACATAGCATACCATCTCCACGAAACATGTTCAGTTAATACCTGAACATCATGGTCGTGTTAGATATGTAAGATGGCAAGGCAAAGCTGACTTACTCCACCAAGGAGTGGTCCCGCGACACTACGAAAGTTAAGAAGTGGCCTGTAGGTTGACCGTAACAGAAATGCTTACTTAGCGATACCCCATGTGGCACCAATCGCCCCTCCATATTTACCTCGGCTAAGGTATTTAAGGGACTAGGAGTGGACGAAGAACATCAAACTTACTCCTTGAGGGACACAATGTCTGATATAGTGACCTGAACCAACTGAATGATGCCACCGCCACCTATCCCTTGCACAGCGCGGCACAGTATGAGCCATGTCATGCTCTGGGCGACGCCACACAGCGCTGAGCCAACCTGGAGATAATGTCACTTCTAAAGATTATTCGCACAAGTGAATGACAGACCAAAAATATGGAGATAGATGTGTATAACACAGGCTTTCGGCCTATAAATCGCATCGGTGAGTAGAGCATTAGGTAGGCCAGAACGAATGGGCTCTGAACCTAAGATGTTGGAAAGTTTCCCGTAAAGCGGTCCCAAGGACGCTGAGACTAGCATATATGCACTAATATAATGTATGGATCATTTTTGCGCGTTGCGGGTGACATGAGCATCGAGTTTACCTTCCAACCCAACTGTAATTCTTTCCACCTCCTAGTTGTGCGACGATGGTAGGCAGAGAGGCGGCCACGATTGTCTACAAGTGATGTCAGGTAAGGCAAGACAATATCAAGACACAGAAACACCTGATCCAGTGCAGCGAGAAAGGTGCAACACATGAGGCCAAAAAATACAATTCCGAGACGATTTTTTGGCACGATATGCTGCTCATTTGCCTTCCAAGATGCACCTGGTTCAGCTTTTGAGGGTGGATTCTTAAGAGCGGAGGACTCGGAGAACATGGTCGGAATGGAGGACATGCTGGTGGATGGGGTGACAGGAACACCACAGGAAAGAGTCCGAGCATCACTCGGGTGCGGGGTCGACTGCATGGTCAACCTAAGGTGTCTTCCGTCGTTTGACCTTCTATTTATTAGCTTCTAAATCGTCCAACTAGGAAGCGAGGTCACGTGTTACCGGGAAGCGAAGCGACCGAGTTAATCGATTCACCATGAATTAGTCAATGTTCGAGTTGAGTGGGTGTCATTCCGAAGAGTGCATTGAACTGAACAAATCATAAATCACATCGTGCAAATCAAGTCCGACCAAGTTGTGGACAATTTAAACTCATACAAAGCCAATCAAGCATTCGCGGGATTTTCGCGGGATCAGAATTCGGGAGAGCTCCGAATTTCGGGTCAACTTTAACTTGATCGGTACAAGACCTTCCCGAATTATATTGAATGATCTGAGCCCATTAATGCATGCGATGGACTTCGGAGTGGATCATTCAACTCCTCACGGTTGAATATACAATATAGAACTTTGGCTCAGTCATGGCGGACGATGCGTCAAATCATTGTTGTATACTTACAATCGCCATCGACAGTGGCACAGTGCTAGTGACCCGGAGCACGTGCCGTAATTTGTAAACGGGTCACTCCGATCACATTCTTAACCGGGTGGTGCTGTAGTATCTCAATTGCCAGGTCCGTCGTTGCCGGGGAGTGGCAATCATCCCCCCATCATAGTCAACGAGCATCAAGATACCAGTATTGATTACTACTAGGACGCTCGCTCAGGTGCGCGAGCGAGTCGGTCGGTAGTGTATCGCGCGGCCTAAAAGGTGTCCCCCTTCGGTCACGGAGGCCCATTAGCACGGAAAGCCGAAGCTGACCGCCGCGCATGCCGGTGCGATAACTTGATCTGGCCATGATTGACAGGATGGGTTGTTGTGCAAGCACCCAGTGGAGCGAATTTCGCTTGACCATTAATCCGGCATAAGCCGGTCGCCACACTAGATCTTGCTCGCTCGACCTCGAATAGCCCCTCAATTACGGACATTTCACACTCCAACAATCATCATCCCGTGAGTCGGATCGGATTTTCGAGTTCCCTTCTCACCCCTGATCTACATACCAAAGGTTTGACTCGGAGTTCAGTATCTCACCGAAAATCATCACAATGTAACAGGGAAGTCGTCCTGTTTCCTCAGGCACAATGGAATGCACGAAACTGCCTGATGAGGCGGGCCTAGAGACCAGACACCCTTGGGCACTTGCCTGCTAAGAGGAACACTATGAAAGCTTCTCGACATCCATGATATGAATGTACGTCCGAGTTGATGGCACCCCCAGGATTGAGAAGATCGATGACCCAAGTTTTCGTGATGATTTTGATCACAGGGTCAATGAAGGCTTCAAGCATATTCGCCGGCGAGCGGACGGACATCAGGTTGGATATCTGGACGAATCATTGAAGGATTAGGACGAAAGTTTCGTGGAATCACACCCTTGGAGGCTTCGTGGCTCTGATAAATGATGTACTGAGCCAATTGTTCTCTTGAAGACTACGTAGTGAGCCCGTAATTCAAGTTAGACCTGGAAATTGCATGAAGCTTCTGGATCAAGTCCTCGCTGCATCCATCAACATACATTCATGGCGATGTCTCGATCCGCCCTAGGTGAGATCGAATGATTACTATCATATTTATGCCACTGTCTTATAATCCCCTGCACTTTCTTCTTCCACGAGACTTGGCGGGAAGATATGCTTTACTTCAAGTTCTGCCACTTTACCCTTTTCAGCATCACTAGTCTTCTTTGTGCCCCCCCGAATGACCGTCCGGTCCAGCGAATACGCTCGGATAAAGAGAACGAGGATAAAGCCAAGGCCTGCCAATGGCGTGTTCACAAGCCAGATCATGCTGATAGAGCGAGCACAAGTATGCATGACTTTAGCTTTCAACGTGGCATCCTTTGAGAAGAAAATACGAGATGAGCAAAAGTTGCAACCAACAAATAAAGACCACATACAGAAATCGATGCTATATGGTTGATGGTATCGGTGAGCGAAGCGGCAGAAGTGTTCATGGTAAGACCCGCGATTCCCTTCAACCTTTGCTGGAGGGTACTCGAGATGATGGTTTCGCCGACTGTGATGCCAATTGAACCACCCATGGTGCTGGTGGATATGTGAGCCTGGATCTCCACCTAAATGTTGATCGCAACGTGCCGCAAGAAGACATATGCTCCCGTGCTTGTAGCCATATCCTTGAGGGGCATGGCAGCTTGAATTGCAATGAGTGGAATCTGACAATCTACGAGTTTACCAAGACTCCAAGCAGGACAGACGTGGCACACCTGAAACAAGGAACCGATTCCAATTGCCATGATGAATGGGTATATTTCCTGGGCAGCGCTGCAAAACATAGGATGGATGTAAAGACGCGAGCTAGGAGCAGTTGTACTCACATGCTGGACGTGTTATCCAGCGTACTCATGAGGCCCCATCCAACAATCATCAAAGCCCAAGCACCCCATATGATAGGACGGTATGACCCGGTGCGTGCCACAATCATACCTGAAAGTATCGATTGCGCACAACACCCAAGAGAAAAGGGAAGCTGCCTGTTAAAAGGTGAGAAAGAGTTAGAGACGCTCCAATAATTAACCAACTTCACACCGGAGACAGTGGGAGATGCGCCGAGAACTATGCAGGTTAAACTATAAGCATGAAAAGGAATAATATTTAACACACCTTGGAAATACATAGGTAGATAGCTACAGGATGTTTAGTGTGGAGTTACCCTGAAAAATGAAACCGTACAATGTTGCTATTTTCAAAGAAGTAAGCAACGGGTGAACGATTTCGAGCACAGCCAACATACCCGAAAACATAACGAGCGTGTGCAAAAACATGGATATCAGAATCAACCCGGTCGTACGCGTCTAGTAAAGGGGGGGAGTCAGGAGCCTTGTAGAAAGGAATGGAAGTAAACGAACCTTAAACAGCCGTGGCGAGATAATCGGAGACCGTTTGGTGGACATCTCATTGATTGCGAAGAGCACGAGTAAAATGCCTCCGATAACGAGCAGAGAAATAGTTTCTGCACTTTTCCCTGGATCATAAACAAGTTATTTGGCAGGTCCACTTGCAGGTGTTTCGACATACATGTAGTCCCACTCGAGTTGAAACCTAGCAAAAGGCAGACTACGCCACCGACAGCGGTAGCCAGGCCAACAAAATCAAATTCTTTGACATGATCACGGAACGGCCTTCCTTGATGTGGATTGAGGTTTAAGAAGAAGAATAGAAGAGCCCCTGCCACTCCACCGGTCGGTCTATTACGGAATCTCAATGAATCCCATCGGCCGATGAAAAGTAAGTACGGACAGGTTGATCCAGAAACACCTTTGAGCCCATATTAGAAGATGGGCCCACTTTCAGTTAGATAACATACCATCTCCATGAAAACTGTTCGGTTAATACCTGAACATCATGTTAACCCATGGACGATAGTAAGATGAAACGGACTTACTCCACCCAGGACTGGTCCCACGATACTACGAGGTTGAGACGCGGCCCATAGATTTACTGTAACAGATATAGCTTACCTAGCGATACCCCATGTGACACCAAGGGCTCCTCCATACTTACCACGGCTGAGGTATTTAAGGGACTAGGAGTGGACGAAGAACATGGAACTTACTCCTTGAGGGACACGATGTCTGATATGGTGATCTGAACCAGCGGGGCGATCCCAGCGCAACCTATGCCTTGTACAGCGCGGCAAATTATGAGCCATGTCATGCTCTGGGCAGCACCAGCCAAGGCTGAGCCAACCTGGATATAGCGTGTTAGGTTTGAAGATTATTCGCACAAGTGAATAACAAACCAAAAAGATAAAGATAGATGTATACAAAACTGGCTTCCGGCCTATAAATCACATCGGTGAGCAGAGAAGGGGTTGGCCAGAGTGAATGTGCTCTGGACCTAAGATATCCGAAAGTTTTCCGTAAAGCGGACCTAAAGATGCCGAGGCTAACATATATGCACTAATATAAGGAATAGATTGTTTTTTGCGCATTGGCGACATGAGCATCGAGTTTACCTTCCAACCCAACTGTAGTTGTTACCTCCACCTAATTCTGCGACGATAGTAGGTAGAGAAATGGCCACGACTGCCTACACGTGATGTCAGGTCAGGCAAAATCATATCGACAAAGACACGAAGGCACCTGATCCAGTGCTGTAAGAAAGGAACAACACATGAGACCAAAAAATACAATTCCAAGGCGATTTTTTGGCACAAAATGCTGCTCGTTTGCTTTCCAAGATGCACCCGGTTCAGCTTTTGAGAGTGGATTCTTGAGAGCGAAGGACTCGGTTGACGGTGGATTCTTGAGAACGGAGGAAGACATGGTCAGAACTGAGGACGCGTTGGTGGATAGGTAACAAGAGCGCCTCAGGAAAGAGTCACGACACTGCTCGGCGGCGGCGTCCCCAATGGCATTATGATCAAGAGGGATCTGTCGTCATGGTTGGTCGTTCAAACTTGTGTTATCCAAGACGCCCCGGGCCAACCATCGGCCCAAGCGAGGACGACACTGTTTCACGTGTTCCCGGCCGACTAGATCCACCAACTGATTCAACATGAATGAGTCGAGTCGATGCAAATATTGAGGGGATGTTATTCAAACCGAGACCAGTGCCAGTGGATGTTTATATGGTAGACAAATTCGACCGCAGAAGCCAACATTCGGATTAGAATTTGGGAGTTATGGATCCTGGGCCAACTTGAAACCATTGTGTTTCAAATGTGTGAGTGGAAGGTACAGAGTGTCAAGTGTGGTGACGAGTTTCAAGAAAAGTAACTGGTAGTCATGCATTGGGATTAAGGCAGCAACGTAATGTATTGGTGGCGCATGGGGAGAAAACCAAAGTTGTTCGCCGCCGCGATATCGATATTCCGACCATTATGAGAGAAGAGAATTGTATGTTGCGAGATACCAAAGCGAATTTTGGCTGCCGCGACTCGGATTTGAACCAAGTCTCGGAATTGAAAGTGCCGTTTTGGACCCACTGTCAGATAGAGGCCTTTCAGACTCAAGCTTCGAGCCCAGGACCCCCTGAATCACATTGCAACCCCCGGACTCGCTCTTCGGTTATGATGTACCTGCGCTCGCGAGTCTGGTATTCACACTTTCGATGAACTGCAATTGCCAGTCATTACTAGACAGCGTGAGCACCAGAATCGCTATCTTGCTAGCTCGGACTTGGATAACACCACTTGAAAGAGGGAGGTTATTTGAATCCTCAGGCTGCTGCCTCAAGTATGTCAATGGAGCGCACGAAGCTACCTGGTTGAGGCAGTACTCGCGAAGCAGGCAGCTCGAGAGGTCCGACGCTCTACAGCGACAACCGACGGTTTGGATGATTTATTCGAATGCGTTGATGGTTATATCGTCAGCGGAAGCCAAAGGAAACATGCATGAAGCTTTTCAAAGATCATGCATAGTGGGCAATGACAATCGTCGCGGCATCTAGACAATAGAGCTTCATGTTCACAAGCCGCAGCCGTTTACATAAATACATTTTCGTAAGTAGGAGCGAATTACTATCGTCTTTATGCCTCTACCTTGTCTCTTGCAATTTCCTCCACGAGACTCGACGGCACATGCTCTGTAGCATCGTCGTCGACGGGTGATTCAAGGACAGGAAGATGTGCTTCACCACCAGCCACTTCCACCACTTCACCCTTTTCAGCATCATTGGTCTTCTCTGCACCTTGCCGAATGATCGTCCGGTTCAGTGAATACGCACGGATAAAAAGCATAAGGATAAAGCCAAGGCCCGATAATGGCGTGTTCACAATCCAGATCGTGCTGATGGACCGGGCATAAGCATGCATAACTTCAGCTCTCAATGTGGCATTCTTTGAACACGGGATCAGTGAGTGTCGTAATTAGTAAAGACCACGTACAGGAATATCGGTAATCTGTCTGATATTATCGTTGAGCGAAGCGGGAGAAGTACTCATGGTAAGACCCTTGATTCCCTTCAATCTTTGCTGAAGGGTACTCGAGATGATGGCTTCTCCGATCGTGATACCAATTGCACCACCCAGTGAACTGGTGAACACGTTGAGCCTGGATTTTCGAAATGGAAATGTTGTCACGCACCGTAAAAAGACGAATGCCCCCGTGCTGGTAGCCATATCTTTGATAGGCATGGCAGATTGAAGCGCAACGAGCGGAGACTACGGATTTATGAATTCACCAAGTCTCGAAGCCGCAGATAGAAACGCGACATACCTGGAACAAGCAACCAATTCCAAGGGCCGTGATGAATGGGTATACTTCCTGGGTGGCACTGCAAACCAAGAGATGCAGGTAGGAACGCGAGAAAAAGGTAATTGTACTCACATACTGGATGTGTTGTCCAACATGGTCATGAGGCCCAGTCCAACAGTCATCGCACCCCATGCAGCCCAAATGATGGGACGATATTTTCCGGTGCGCGTGACGATTATACCTGAAAGTGCAGATTGCGCAGAACTGCCAAGAGAAAAGGGGAGCATCCTGAGATTAAAAAAAGTGAGAAAAGGTGAGAAACATCCGCTAAATAACTAACTTGACCCCGGAGGTAGTGGGGGATGCGCCGAGAACTATGCCGGCCATCAACCGTAAGATTAAAAGGACGTAAATTAGACATGCCTTGGAAGTACATTGGCAGATAGCTACAGAATCTTCAGTATGTGGTTGGTCTGAAAAATGAAAACATACTATGATCCTATTTTCAGAAAAAAAGTAAGCAATGAGTGATTGTGGAGCGCCCGAGGCCAAACGACATACCCGTAAAGAAAACGATCGCATGGAAAAATACAGCTATGAGAATGAAGCCGGTGGTACGTGTCTAACAGAAAAGGAAAGGTCGGAAACCTTGAAAAAATACAAGGTGATATACGAGCCTTGAACAATCGTGGCGGAATGATTGCCGACCGCTTGGTGTATAACTCATTAATTGCACAGAGCACGAAAAAAATGCCTCCGATAGTGAGAAGAGAAATGGTTTCCGCGCTTTCCCCTAGATCATACATTAGATATTTGGCAGATGCTTGCAAGGGTTTGACATACATGTAGTCTCACTTGAATTGAAACCTAGCAAAAGGCAGACTACGCCACCGACGGCGGTGGCCAGTCCAAAAAAATCAAATTCTTTGACATGATCAAGGAACGGCCTTCCCTGATGTGGGTTAAGGTTTAAGAAGAAGAATAAGAGAGCACCCGCTACCCCACCAGTGGGTCTATTACGAAAGTTAAACAAATCCCCTCGAATGACGGAATTTACTGACAGGTTGATCCAGAAACACCTTGAAACCGCAGTTAGATGACAGCCCCACGACGAATAAAATAAGATATAACATACCATCTCCACGAAGCATGCTCCGTTAATACCTGAACGTCACATTAAGTATGGAAGATGGTGAGCCAAAGCGGACTTACTCCACCAAGGAGTGGTCCCACGACACTATGAGAGTTGAGAAGTCGGTTGACCGTGACAGATATTGCTTACCTGGCAATACCAAACGCGGCACTAATGGCTCCTCCGTATTTTCCTCGGCTAAGGAATTTAAGGAATTAGGAGCGGACAAAGAACATCGAACTTACTCCTGGAGGGACACAATGTCTGATATAGTGATCTGAACCAACTGCATGATGCCACCGCCACCTATACCTTGCACAGCACGGCACACTATGAGCCATGTCATGCTCTGGGCTGCACCAGCCAAGGCCGAGCCAACCTGGATAGAGCGTTACGATCGAGGATCGTTGGCACAAGTGAAATACAAACCAAAAATATGGCGATACACGAGTATAACACTGGCTTTCGACCTTAATGTCATGGGTGAGTTACAGTCAGGGATGGGTCAGAGTGGGATATAAACCTAAGATGTTGGAAAGTTTTCCGTAAAGCGGTCCCAAGGATGCTGAAGAAAGCATATATGCGCTGATATAAGGCATGCATTATTTTTTTGCGCGTGGGTGACATGAACGTCGGGTTTACCTTCCGACCCAACCGTAATTATTACCCCCGCCTAGTTGCGCGACGATGGTAGGCAAAGCGGTAGCCACGATCGTCTACAGTAGTATCGAGTTAGACAACACCAGATCGACACGGATAAGGAGATGGAAACACCTGATCGAGTGCGGCGAGAAAAGTACAGCACATGAGCCCAAATAATACGATCCAGAGGCGATTCTGTGGCACGACATGCTTCTCGTTCTCTTTCCAAGATGCACCCGGTTCGAAATTTGAAGGCGGATTCTTGAGAGGGGAGGGGGACGTGGTCGGAGGGGAAGACATGTTAGGGGATGGCAAGTAACACTGACAGGAACACCGCAGGAAAGGGCCTGAGTAATGTAGGAGTAGGATGTTCCCAGCAGCATTATAAAAAGTGTCGTCCGTACTATTTTCGAGTTGCCTGGTCAGTACTTTTATCTTTAAGCCGGCCAGCCGATGGTTACGTGTTTCTGGCATATGTTGCGACGATCGGAAGCCCCCACTAACATGTTGTACATGGTCATTTTAATGAGTCATGTGAGAATATTTTGCGTGGTGCCATCATCCGTAGACTCCCTAGGACCAATGAATGTGTTTGATATAGCAAGTAAACCATACCGTGCACGTCGTGCTGGATGCGCAGTCGAGCTAATATTGGTTGGATCAGTATTTACCCGGCTTCCGAGTTCGATTTCTGCAGTATTCATCCAACCAGTGTGTAGTGGGAAGTGTAGAGGTCCAAACTCGACTGGCTCAGCTCAGCGAAGGGCCCAATTTGGCAGTTACTCACAGTGGCACAAAAAACCTTATCGTCTTGATTTCTTCTCTTGACCTTTTCGTTCTGCTTTACCTCTCTCTGTTGTCAGCATAAAATACTCTAATTTCACAAAATGTCTACTGGACAGCAGCAGTCAAATGTCCCCACCTTCAAACTTGTCCTCGGTACGCCACCATGGCCACTTTCTGCATCACGATGGACTGATTTTCTCCGTGTTTGATCGATGTCCCGTTTCTCTCACTTCTCGTTGTAATTCAACATCGTATTCCCTTCCAACATATCTATGGATACTCAGTTGGTGACGGTGGTACTGGAAAAACCACTTTTGTCAAGGTAAAGCCTGTGTCACGATGGTAACCTTTGAACCTGATCGCGTGCTGATCGTCGCGCCCACCTAGCGCCACTTGACTGGCGAATTCGAGAAGAAATACATTGGTGCGCTTTTATTCGTCTGGTTTGAGTTGTTCGCATTCCTGAAGGAGGTTGTAGCCACTCTCGGTGTCGAAGTCCACCCCTTGCAATTCTCGACCAACTTTGGTACCATCTGTTTCAACGTTTGGGATACTGCAGGTCAAGAGAAGTTCGGTGGTCTCCGTGATGGTTATTACATACAAGGTCAATGCGGCATCATCATGTTCGATGTTACCTCAAGAATCACATACAAGAATGTGCCGAACTGGCACCGTGATCTCGAGCGTGTCTGCGAGAACATTCCAATCGTTCTCTGCGGAAACAAAGTCGATGTCAAGGTGAGCTGATGGAAACCGTCGATCTCGGAGGCTCGGCTAAAATGGGCGTGTTTGTAGGAGCGTAAAGTGAAGACCGGTGCCGTGACCTTTCATCGCAAGAAGAATCTTCAGTATTTTGAAATTTCTGCCAAGTCGAACTATAACTTCGAGAAACCCTTCCTGTGGTTGGCAAGAAAGCTGGTTGGGTAAGCCTGGATGTCATTATGGTTTCCATCGATTATATTTCAACTCATCCACTATAGCAACCCTACCCTCGATTTCGTTGCTGCACCCGCTCTTGCTCCTGCTGAAGTTGCTCTCGACCCCACACTGATCAAGCAATATGAAGAGGAACTGAAGAAGGTGACACGTCTGCACTACGTATTAGCTACGGATCGACTGACATGAAATAACAGGCTGAGGCTGTTCCTCTCCCCGAAGAGGACGACGAGCTCTGAATACAATAACGCATCTTTACATACGTTCCATACGATTGTGATTTCATACGCCTGCGTCACTCATACAGTTTCTCTCTTCTTTTCATTCATCATCCAGCTCTTTTTACCTACGTTCTTCTGACTGCAATAGTCTGTCATCTATTGAGCAAGATTGTTCTGTACAGCGAAGGAAAAGGAAGTGGGCAAATTGTAGTATGACAAGATCGTCGGAAAAGAGATCATTAGGTTCATGAAGAGAGTTACGGAGAGCCTCCTGGTTTCACGATGCTAGCGAGAGCCTTTCAACGCCTTTTGGGTGACCTGACTCACGCCCATGAAGAGGCCCATCTTTTCAAGGCTTGTGAGCTGTAGTACCTCACGAACCTCATCCAAAAACTGTGACTGAATGACTTGCGGCCAGGTTAAAAAGGCTTGAAGGGTGTGGTGATCTTTGACGCCCGACTTGACAAAAGCATCCAGATGGTGCTCAAGGCTGGGTGTCAAGGAAGCCAAAAACTCGTGTACGGTATCATGGTCCCTCTGGTAGAGTTGAGATACTCCAGCAAGTCAAAGAAAAATGTACTTGCCTGAGGGACATTAGGAATCTGAGCGTTCTCGTTCTCGTTTTCGTTTTCGTTCTCTGTGGGCTGCGAGCACCTAAGTACTAATCAGGTTAGCGCAACTCCAACTGACCTCATCATGAGAAGCTACAGCTGGTGACTTGTACGTGCTAACTCGCTTTAGGGGACCACACCGCCTCGCGTGCCTCAGATGGGGACGTTGGTGGTCCACATATCTCTTTAGATAGATGCGCGCTGGCCAGCCAGCCTCGTATTTTGCCAACCAAGGCAGATGGGTATGAGCCTAGGGAAAAGCTAGAGATCGATTTGGGGGTTGGGAGGTGTACATACACTGTCGATGAGCCGCTCCACCCTCGATGTCTGTTCCTCGACATACTTGAGCGGATGCAAATGCTGACGATAGAGGATTCGGATGATCTTCTGCCGACACGCTGCGGGTCACGGCGATGACGGGATTGATCAAGGATGCGGCAAACCTTCAATTCCTTGTGCTCCTTGGACTCTGGGAGAATGCCCGCAGCCTGGAGGAACAAGAAGGAATCCCTGTTGGTGTTTTGAAACAAGGCGGTGGTGTTTGGGTCGGGATTGGGGATGGTCCAGACAGTACGGGAGGTCGACTGCATGGCGAAGGGGAGATAAGTTATAGGGGTACACGTGACCAGATAGTGTATGTAACTCGCGACGCCTTCGTCTCTTTTGTTTTTCCAATCATGCCCGTCAAAAAGGTCCAGTCCGTCTGCCCACAGCCAGATCCCGTCTTCGAGGACGACATCGACATCGAGCTGCACGTTCCCTCTGCACTTTCACCCATCCTCACCGACGTCGCACCGCCCTCCCCGCCCCACCTCCGCTCACCCCAAGACCTCTCCCGCGGTCGTCCGCAGCGTCCCTCCCTCCCTATACCCGCATCCACACCCGACCCCGTTACCGACATCACCCGTCTCCGTGTCCGCGCCCAACGCCACCACTGCTTGTTCCCCGGTGCGACCTTTCAGGGAACACAAAAGAGTGGCAGGAACAGCTACGATGTCAACGTCACCATTGTCGTACGTCCCACTTACATCACCCGTCTACCGTGCACTCATGCTCTCAAGGACGTCGATTTCTCTTCCTCATTCCTATGCGGATACCTCCGTATACGCGGACTCACCAACGATTGGCCTGAATTGACCACCTACTTTGACGCTGAAATAATCGGAAGTCGCTATGGCTTCCTCACCCAAAAGTGGGGTGCAAACGAACAGGAAGATATGGTTCATTGGCAACGTTTCCCCGCCTTTCGGCATGTCAAGAATGAGCTCAGGAGACCTCATTTGACCATGCCTGATCGCGATCGGGGCGCTGTTTTCATGAGGTGGAAGGAAAGATTCCTCGTCCCCGACCATAGAGTACAGGACATCAACGGCGCAAGCTTCGCTGGTACGTCGTCTTGTCTCATTCTTGTATTTAACACTCACTCCTGGCAGGTTTCTACTATGTTTGTGTCGACTTTAATCCTCAGTCTCCAGGAACCAGTGCTCGTTCTGTCGCTCATTCATTTCCAGAGGAATTTGGCGAGGGTGATGTTCTGACTTCACCCTCCCCTGGTAAGCTCGAGTCTATTCCCGTTGGTCGTCGTCGTCGAGACTCTAGCGTACGACGTGGCGGACATGGGACTTCTATTGGTCCCCGTTCTCCACCACCAGCTGCTACTATGAGTGGCTTCTATTTCCACCAAAATTCCGAGCCGTGCGTGGCAACTTCTTTACTTTGTACGACATCGGCTGAGCACTTCTTTCAGATATCAGCAGTTATCCCTCAGCCACATTCCTGAACGTTCGAGCTCCTGTTTCGAGTTTCGCTAACAGCCCTGGCTGGTGGTAGAGTTGCCCGTCCAAAATATCACTTCTTCAATGGACTGTGTGTTGGATCTCTGCCTCCACCTAGCTGGATCGTGTATATGTGAACCCGTCTAGTGTAACCCTCCCCATAGCATCCCTACGCTACTTGTACTTTGCGCACATTCCCTGTTGTTTTCAGTATAATGTTTCAAGATATTGTTTTTGTGCCACTCCACGCCGCAGCTTCAAGGCTCTGTCGGCCCGGCTCTCTCTAGTACCGGTTGTGTACTACCTGAAGTAAGTAGCAGCACTGCCAGAGTTACTATGGAAATACCTTACCACGTTTTACCCATGGTACGTCAGACTGTCAAGAACTAGCTATAATGGCGTCATGCCCATACATATACCTGCTGTATCATATGTTGGTATGCAACCGTGACAAGGTCTCGAATGTTGGTGTAACCTGGTGGGTTGGTAGATACAATGACGATTTGATCCATGATCCCGCAACTGCCTGGAGCTTGCCGCAGGGTGATACCTATCCGCATCAAATGATATATAAGAGAGCCCGCCGGTTGGTTCTGTGTTCCTGGACACCGACACTCTTTCCACGGAGAATTATTACTTACATACTAATCCCAAACCCGAAATTCAAGAACACGCGTACGTATTTCGCAAGCGTCTCGCTACATGCGCAGTGGGTCACCGTGATCTGAGCGGGGGGTGTTTACGTGGTGCTCCCTAGGACGGCTTTGGCGTTCTTTCCGCTGGAGGCACGGATGAGCGTGTCGGCGTAATTGGAAATGAGTGTTCTTCCTTTATCTTGCTGGCAGAGACCCTTTTTGACGTATCCTAAGGGTGTGATAGGGCACAATCCCTGTTCATCATCGCTGAAGAGAACGAAAAGGATCAAGAACTCCACTATGGTGAGTGAAACGAATATGTACATAAGTAGGTGCTGGCGCTCGCCTCGTGTGTGCCAAGTTGATCATCAGTCATCGGTCGAATAGGGGCAATACAGATATTCCGAGCGGGTGGGCAAGAGTGCCCAAATGTATCGAACGGGGGGCATCGATGCTCCGTTTCGTATATCAATGCTACTCTGCTGGTACTCCCTGTAACCAGCACAGCTAAAGATTTGAAAGATACTATCTGAGCGGCGGAGAAGATTGACAGCATCGAACGAAATGTCGAATTTGTTTGGCAGTCACTGTCAAATCACCGATACGATCACCTATTATTACTCAAGGCTGAACGACGTGAGCTCGACAAGTATATCCGTTTATATGGCATCAAGTGCAAACAACAGAAGGGCATCTCTGCGTGAAACATCATAGTTGGGGGTTAAGAATGGGCCTGTTTCACGGGTGCACGGTACGACTCGAGGTTCGGCGGGGATGTTGCGGAGGACAAGTCATAAATTAGAGACATCTGTTATTGCCTTTTGTTCGGTTTTGAGCGGAGACTTGCATTCTTCTGAATCACTGCGCAGGCGAATTCAGCCTCGCCAGCAGTGCGAGCTTGCCAACGCCATTCCTTCTCCCTTTTACCTGTACCCATGTCATCCCATCCATCCGGTACTAACAACGTCGTCGGCGTACACTACCGCGTCGGCAAGAAAATCGGAGAGGGCTCGTTCGGTGTCATCTTTGAAGGTATTCCATCCACACAGCATCCTCTCGTCTCCAACTCACCCCGGTCGCAGGCACTAACCTCCTCAACTCGACCACCGTCGCCATCAAGTTTGTGCGTCCTCACCGTCCCCGCCCCGGCCCCAGCTCATCTTTTCTCGCAGGAACCTCGCAAGGCTGAAGCTCCACAACTTCGTGACGAATGTCGCTCATATCGCATCCTCGCCGGCTGCCGTGCGTCCCCTCATCCCTCTCCGTCCCTCTCCAGCCAACTTTGTTTCTAGCCGGGATACCTCAGATCTATCATTTTGGGCAAGAAGGTCTCCACAATATCCTCGTCATTGACCTCCTCGGTCCAAGCCTGGAGGACCTCTTTGACATGTGCGGTCGCAAGTTCTCCACCAAGACCGTCTGCATGGCCGCGAGACAGATGGTGCGACACACCCACATCCACCACAGCAGACCTCTCAGCATCATTCATTAGATCTCCAGAGTGCAAACCATCCACGAAAAAAATCTCATATACCGTGATATCAAACCCGACAATTTCCTCATCGGTCGTCCCAGTACCAAGGCTGCGAACGGTGCGTTTTGTTATTGACGCCGGCAGGACGCGAACCCTCAAAAGGTTTAATCCAGTCATTCATGTCGTTGATTTTGGCATGGCCAAGCAATATCGCGATCCCAAGACGAAGCAGCACATTCCTTACCGTGAACGCAAGAGTCTTAGTGGGACTGCACGATACATGAGCATCAATACGCACTTAGGACGGGGTACGTCGAAGCCGATCCGCAATGTGCCTATTCATTTCTAAGGCTTTTTTACTCGGCAGAGCAATCGCGAAGAGACGACCTAGAATCTCTTGGCCACGTCTTTATGTACTTTCTTCGCGGCAGTCTGCCTTGGCAAGGTCTCAAAGCTGCAACGAACAAGCAAAAGTACGAGAAGATCGGAGAAAAGAAGCAAACAACACATATTAAAGAACTTTGTGAAGGCTACCCAGGTCGGTCCTTGTGTGTCGTCTCTCCAATGTTGGATCTCATTGCTTTCTTAGAGGAATTCGGTATCTATCTAAACTATGTCCGCAAACTTGGTTTCGAAGAAACTCCCGACTACGATTTCTTGCGAGAGTTGTTTGCCAAAGTCATGAAAAACAACAACGAGGTTGACGATGGTGTCTTTGATTGGAATTTATTGAACGGTGTGTCTTCTTGTCCTCTTGTCTCTCTCAGCTCACCCATCCCCCAGGTGGTAAAGGTTGGGAAGCCTCAATGGTGTGTCGTTTTACGACGATTATCGGCTATGAACTGACGACGGGCCGGTGTGCAGGGTCAACAGCCCGTCCTTTCCCAAGTCCAGAATGTGCCAGCAACTCAGCCTCAGGATCGTAGACGAGATCTGGAAAGACCACGCGATGCCGAGTGGAGAAGGGCGTCCCAGGGAAACCCACAAGTTCTTCCTCCCTCGCCTGCACTCGTTCGCCACGGATCAAAACAACGCAGGGTCCCAAACGCGCTTACGCCAGGAACCGGGGGTGCTACCCAGGCCACACCCATGTCTGCGGCTGCTCAGGTAAACGTTCCTATATCAACACCTCAGAATCGAGCGAGCTATGCTGGTGCCCCACACCCATATGCGAATGCCACTCCGGGCGTGGACTATGGAAACGACGAAGGATACTCGAACCAACCCTATGGCCGTGCTTCTCCAATGGTGTCGACTGTTGGTGCTGCACCACCTGCGATCAGTAATGTTCGTGCACGAGGAAATGAAGTCGGCGTATCACAAGGAGATGAGTATCATGACCAGAACGGCGACGCCCAGGAGTCCAAGCTAAGTTTTTGGAGGATCATTACGTGTCGATGCGGTTGAGGAACCCATCCTGGGACAGCTCTGCCCTTGCTCTGTCGTTCTTCTCTGTTACCATAAGCGTATATTATCACACGTTGCCGGTCATTCCTTCATCGAATTTTTGTTATACCCTCCTTCATTAGTTGCACCCTTAATATCCGCTTCGCTTGGTCATATGGTCTTTACCAGAGTATGGTAATGCTGACATTTTTTCAGACTCTCAAGATTTTTGCTATCATGGAATCCCGAAGAACCTTTTTTCTTCTCTACGAATCTGACTACATAGTGCTTTGCAAGTTAGTAGCAAAATATGTTCAAGAAACTAGTTGTGCGCGAGACGTCACAGTATAGGATGTACGTGGTGAGCTAGCTTCGACTTGGAAAGTAAGAATACAACACGGGTATAAATCGGCAAGCGACGCGTCGTTTTTCAGGGACCCATCGGAGACTTGGGTAGTTGTACACGATCCGAGGCGGTGGAAGACGGAGAAAGTGGGGCTACAATCGCAAGCGTCAGCCTCAGACGAACGTAAGATCATAAAGGACCCACCCTTGTCGTGGTCGCAACCGATGGTGGGCGAGGTGCCCGAAGCCCCCGCTTCGCCCGTTGCAGCCGAACTGGGTGGGGTGGGACCACCGATCACAGGCAGTCTATCGCCACGCTCCAAGGAGGGTGGTGGCCCCTGCCTCCCTCTCTGCCGTCGACCGTGGGCAGACTCGGACAACCCACGTCGTTGACGGTGCTGCTGGTACCCATAATAAGGGCCTGACTGCACCTGGTAGTGATGCTCGGACCCATTGACGTGTCCATGTCCGTGTCTATTTTCACGCGCTCTCATCCCGCGTGGTGCCGTTGGCGTTCGCCGACGACGTGGGGACACGCTCTCGGGAGAAGACGGCGCGTACACGGCCTCGATGGGGGGCAAGTCGGGTTCGTGCACGTCAGGCCGGTTATCATTGGCCGGGGTTCGCCATCCGGGATGGACGGGCATATCCGGGGGCGCGCGTGAGGGGACATTGGACTGATCACCTGGCGGCGGTGCATGGTGATGCGGATAGTGGTGATACTGTCCCGAGGAGGAGGTATACCTCCAATTGAATTCAGCCAAACTTGCGCGCTGTACCTCGCATTCGTTCTTGTATCTCTCCGCTTGAGCCCGCAGGTCGCGGTTCTCTGCTTCCAATCTTAAAATACAACTGGACAGTTCTTCGGCAGGCTGTGTGGTGGTAGGCTTTCGAGAGAAGTTGAGGTCCTTTTGTACACCAATGTTCCTATACTGCGGTTTGCTGGTAGGGCTGATAAAAACGTTGCTAACAGGAGGGACTGGGTCGTTAAAGAGAGTTGTAGTAGGGACATGAGCTGAAGTAGTGCTATTTAATCGAAATGTCTGATTCAGTGCGTTGGCAAGAAAATTGTTCGGTGGAGGACGACTCGGGACGTCAACAGAGGAGTGGATACGTTTCGAAGATGGGGGCAGCCTTTCAAGTCGTCTGACATGAGGTTCTGCTTCTCGTCGCAGTGAGGGGGTCAGGCTCACCGAGAAGCAGGACCTTTCGACGTTTTCCTCTTCCTTTTTGATAACGATCGACTGGATATCATTTGCGCGGCCGACGGCGAGTAATCGGAATCAGAGGGCCCGGCGATGTCTGACAAGAAAGGACCAGCAATTCGCTTTCGCTTTCGTCGAGAAGACGATTCGTGTTTGTCTCCTTTCCCACTCTGCCACCTGGGTGGTGGAATCTCGACACCATCAAAGACGACCCTAGGTTTCAACTTTGACACAGTGGCAGGCTGAGTATTTGGAGAAGTAGCCTCAGCTAACAAGAGGGAAGACGAGAACTCCATGGGCATAGAAAGTTGTTGCTCCGACATCTGTGAAACCGGGATGGCAATAATCGAGCTGTGTGATGGAGAATCCAATTCGGTTGGTAGATCAGTCAGGTCGCTAAGATTGCCTGAATCATCTAGTCCAGTGGATAGAGGAGGCATTGCTCTACGGGGGTGTCGAGCATATAAAGGCGAAAGGGGGCTAATCCCAGCGCTTACGTCAGGGAGCGTGCCTAATTTGGACGAGGGTTGAACAATGGGCGAACGGGTACCAATGACGATTGACAAGCTGGCGAGTGGAATATCATCCGATGTTGGGGAGGATGCGGCAGGCGCAGGGGTCGGTGTTCGGGGGGAAGGTGTCATTTGGACATCATCCTTTGTCGGCGCTGCCAAATTGTTTGGAGGAGCATCCAAAGCTTGGGGCAAGCCGGTATTAACGATGTTGGGCAAGTTGGGGTAGAGAAGAAGTGGAACGCCCCCCGATGAGGTGGAGGGTGTGGTAAGTGGAGGGGTCGGTGTTCGACGGGAATGTGTCGTTTGGAGGTCACCCTTAGACTCTGATGCCAAATTATTTGGAAAAGAATCTTCCGAAGCTTGCCTAGTATGTGGCTCGTCACCTTCCACTTCCTCTGGTAACCTGGCCAACGCCTTCCCAAGACTGTTTGAAATCTGCATGTGATGCAGTCGACAATAAGAAGGATCGGAGTAATCACTCACCGGAATCTTTATCGTTTGTACGAATCGGTCGTACCAACCATGTTTGGTCACCTCAGGTGCCACGGACCTGCAAGTTGAAAACGTCTTGGCCAGATAGATAAGCCTGTGCGATGTGTTGGGGCGAGCACCCTTTTGTTCGTTTTCGATGACGCGCTGGCGTATGTCTTGATACTGGTGCAAACTAGTGCGGTGGTATTGATGCCAATCCATGTCCCCGTCGAGATGATCTGAAACCATCATGGCATCCACCGAATGGACGGAATCAAATTCCAGCAGATGGGTATAACATCTGGAGCAATGACATACTCTGCAGTATATAGCTGCAGGAGCAGGTACCTGGTGCAGCAGACGCACTCGACAACTCCTCATTACCTAGAGAACGTTAGATACCGACGCGTAAATACGCGGAGTGAAATGACACCTTGGTATCTGTTTGTCGTTGTTGGAATAATCTGCAGGCTGCTTCAAAGACATTCGCGTCTCGTCCAGACAACAATTGACTTCTTTTTTTATTAGTACAAGCACGTATGTAATAGATACAACTCACTGTGGTTTTTCGGATAAATATCCGTGGATACTGATGTAGTCGGTTTCAATGCGTTGAATTGCCCCCACCGCGCGATCTCTGGTCCTCAGTAACTCGCTAAAGGGTCGACACTGAACCGGCTGCATGTTTTCGCATTGGCAGGTCCTTCCTTCCACGTAACACAAGGGACATAATACAAGACCATCGCCAATCAATAGTACATCCGCGGAGACCTCAGAGGATGCAGGAAGACACGAGTCACATTCGAAGAAACTTTGAAAGATATCAGCCCCACAAAAGTCGCACGAAAGATTGTCCGTGTGGGAGGTTTCTGATTGCGAAACATGGGGCATGGAGTCACGAGAAAGTGAGATCTCGCCTGCAAGGATGTCGTCAAAAAGGCAGACGAGTTGCTTGAGGTGCTGTGTAGCTGTGGGATCAGGTTCGCTGTCATGATCTTCCGAAGAACTTTCCACGAGTTTGGTGAAATGTTGCAGTGCATGAAATATGTTGGATTTGACTTTGTATATTTCCTGTCGGCATACCCTGCGAATGATGGGTTGCCTGCATTTAGTCACCGTGTCGTCGGAACGCTTACCTGTGATAAATGGGAAGTTCGTGCCAGAGAGCCGTCTGGAGACCGTGAAGAGACATTCGTGACCACGATGTCTTGATAGTAATTCCACCCTTGTTGACCACCTGATGGCAGCTCCTCGGAGGAACGAGGACTAAATCCCCCGATAGTTGTTCGGCAATATAGACTTCAAAAGGAGCTTTTGCGAGCTCATCGATGGTTACAACGTGCGTTTCGAGATCAACTTCTTGTCCTAATTGGTGGAAATATTCGGCGACTTGAGGAGTAGCTGAAGATTTTGTCATGAACCAAAACGCTGACCCCGAATTCTCTGAGTAACACATGAGGTTTTGGCCAGACGATGCGCAGAGGTCCTTGTGGAACGGTGTGAAGGTATCACCTATGCCCATATAGCACATGAGAGTTTGAACCTTGGCCTGAACCGATAAGATGGGGTAAAAAGGGAAGCAGAGGTGTGAAACCAACCTCGTTGGGAAGAAACTTGAGGAAATCGCTCGGGCCATCAAGTAAAAGATGACTAGGAATCGCACCCGAGTTTAGCCACTCTGTCCATTCTGCGGGACATTCGCCATCTTTTCCGTAGAGTCGTTCTTGTTCTAGGAAGTGTGAGTCTTTTTTCAAGCAGAAATGATCGGGGCTACCTACCACCTGCGCTCGCATATACTGGGGTTCCGCGGAGTTTCTCAATCAAGTCTTTCATAGGAATCTTGAAATCACTCCAAGTGTGTACATTTCGAACGGATGGATCTAGGTGGTAGAGTCAGAAAGGAGCTGTGGGGACGAGTGGGACACACTTTGGTCTCCATGGTCTTTCAACCAGTCGACGTCGAACAAAGCCTTTGGCCACGCGGAATGTCTATTCCAACCGTTGATTATGAGTGGAATACCGTCCGATTCGACCTTGGAGATGACGATGTCGACCTTGGCGTTGGGGGAGGAGCAGTGGACGCGCTCAATGTGATGAAAGTTGGGAGAGCTTGCGACGATGGCATTGATATCCCAGCCCAGGGTTGAGATAAGGGGGCGGCGCGGGGGTGCAGCCGACACGACGCCGGGGTTGACGTCTGGTCCGTGCGAGGATGGGGGGCGTGGGGCAGACTCAGGCTCCGAGGTCATCAGGTGCAAGCTGTGTGAAGGCGAGTGCCATTCAGGTTTTGGCTGTCATGCACGTGATCACTCGCGTCGCGTTTCTCCTCCTCCGCGATTATGTCCGCCCCCGCAGCGAAACAAGACGCTGATTTTGATGTCTGGGATTTTGTCAGTTGTGCAGTCTGCCACATCTCCTACTCGCCCCCCGACAGAGGACCACCCCCGCTGCCCTTTTGGATCACAGAATGTGGCCATGTCTTGTGCAATTCTCACCTCAGTCAGTTTCTCTCGCGCACCCAGACATCGAGCACTGATGTCCGCAACAAGACCCGGAACAGAGCTGCACCAAGTGTGGTGAACAGGGCATACAGCTCATCCCCCTCCAGCGCAATGTATGCGCCCTCTTCCATCCATCCCATACTTGCTTCACTCTTAATATCTTCCAGATGGACCCGCCCATGTCAGACTGGTTTCGCCACTTACCCCACGCGCTCGATAGCATCGCCAACGCTGTAAAGGTACGTCGTACCATCCTAAAATGCCCCCCTCTCTCAGCGTTCCGTCGATGCAGTTTCAGCAAGAGTCGCTTGCCGCTCTCGTGCGACATTATCGAAATCAGTGCCTACAGCTCTCTGCCACTTGCGATCGACTACGAAACGAGCGCAGGTCGCTCAAAAAGTTGGTTGCTTTCCATGTTGACCTGTGCGCAATAAATATTGCCCTCTAGGGATGCCGACGCCCTGCGGAGAGAGCTCCATCTATCCCGCAACAGAGGATTTGCTGAGGACCAGACTCGAGAACCGTCTGCGCATTTGAACCACAATGGGAAGCGGCCCATGATCGAGAGACAAAGGTAAGCTACCATCGGCATACATGTAGCTCAGCCCAAAGAAAATGGGTCTAGTCAACACAGCAGTATAAAGACGAACTCGAGCCCGAGATCCATCCCGACACCGGTGGGTCCATTGCGTCTGACTCTCCCGTCTGGAGAACACCCCAGTTTCAATCGACAAGAACCATCTGGCCAAGAATTCGCAAACACTGCTGATGGACCTGGTAGCAGCCGATTTGCAGAGTACGCTCTCGTCATCCTCGCTTACAGTCCTCTTATATGTTCTCTAGGCAGTTTGCATATCATGGAGAGGACACTCCTCGCGCGAGAGCGTCTCAACCTGCGGGTGAACAACAATCAACGTCCCTTCGTGTAAATCATGGAACAATGATGGCTCCGCCGCCTCAGGGAAGGCGCTTCAAACCAGCAAACGCCCAGGCGTCTGAACAAAGGATGCAAGCCTCGACGTCACACAACCTTGGATTGCAGCGAATCACAAACGGCACCGTAGAGAACATGGGACCACCTCCAACGCCTCAGCGACCATTTTCAGCGGCCTTTCGGACGCCTTCAAGAGTGCCAATGCAAAATGCCACCTCCGAGTCGACCCTCACAAATCGATTTATGTCCACTGGCTCTCACAGTCGGGCGATTTCTGGACCCACGCAGGCTACCGTGATGCCACCCCCAGGTAGTGTCGGCAGAGTTTCTGGCGGAAATCGCATGCCTTTTATGCCTCAGAGTTCTAAAGGGTTTGGGTAATACATGCATAGTTTAAGTTCGCTTTCAGAATATGTCAGGTACTATGCAGTATACGCTTACCTAAGCGGGTTGGTTCGGTTCGGTACAACCAGAATGAATTCTTGGCGCAGCTGCGCAGCACAATCATCGTCTGACCCAACCTCTCATTGAACCGCAATGTCCTACAGGGAGCCTTATGCCGAGCGATACACTGATACACCAGCTGGCTTCACATCTTTCAACCACGCACAACCTCACAAACCTTATGACCAAGGTGGTTATGACCCCTACACCCAACGTGAGGATGGCAACTATGCGAATTCGGGAGGATCAGCGGTTCCTCCCAACAAATCAGAGTACAACCAAGCAGCCCTTGCACAGGCCACTACTGGGAGGTGCGTAATATTATGCAACGCATACTGCGCCCGTTCAAATGCCACCATGTCAGTCAACCCCAGGATCTAAGACGCTGGCGCCGTGAACACCATGGTGGTCTATGGACCAGGGTACTTTTTACTGTTATTCCATCATTGTAATGGGTTTAATCCTTCTGTAGGGTAGTCGAATGGCATGTTTCGGGCGATTCTGCTGCTGTACTCTCATGATCGCAGTCCTTCTCATCGTCAGCATCGTAGTGCCTCTCGCTTTGGTAGGTGGACTTTGCGAACGAAGACAATATTACTCACAAATTTGGCTGGTTAAGTGGACTCGCCCTCCCTACGTCGAAGTTGGCAATATACAAGCTACGTCGAGCGGAAGCGAGGTAATTGTGTCTCAAACTCGATCGTTGGCAACAAATCAAATTTCCCCGTGTTCACAGGTACAGGTTCTTACCAACGGCGTTAAGATCAATCTTCAGGTCCCTATCTAGTGCGTGTGCAGCTCTTGATATCTCGTAATTTTGCCGGTCACTTACCAGAACGATAGCGTCACCAACCCTAACATCTTTTCCGTGTCCTTTTCTTCGATAAATGCCAATGTGTGTATCCATCCAAATAGATCCTTTACCTCTGCTGACCACCTCAGATTTACTACCCAATCAATAATACGTTGATTGGGCAAGGACAACTTTCTGATGTGACCTTCCATTCACATTCTGCCACAAACCTCACCTTCCCCTTCGACGTTGAGTATACTACGAATATGACGTCTAGCGCAGAGATCATCTCAAGCTTGCTCACTGCGTGTGGGTTTGTTGGTGGTACAACGTCAGACATATCTGTAAACTATGACATCACGGCAAGTCGAGTTTTGGACACATTGGATTCTCATGATCTGACCATTTTCCTGCCTCTAGCTACACTTGCGTGTGATTTTCTTCACGGTCTCGCCAACGGTTAGTAACTCAGCTAGTTTCGCCTGCCCTTTAACGGCATCCGATATCACGGTAAGGAGTTTCTCAAGAAACCACAGTGTGACTTCTCATGTCTTTTCAGAGCTTAGAAGCTGCACTCTTGTGAAGTGGTCCATTGTGATTGAATGCCTTGTTCAGTTACAGTACACAGAGCACGGACAATTCTATATGCACATACTAGATTCAGCATCCCTAGTAGACACTTCCATGTTCATACTTACTTTGAAATGCCGCCTGGTGAAACATTCCTGCCTAGAATACATTCCGTGTTCTACGCGATATTCGATGTCAAGACTGGCCCGAAAATCGTTTTCCAAGTCCCCGAAGGCCTTATAGCACTGGCTGCGCCAGCCACCAGCTTGTCGGTGACTTCCTCGCCAAGACCCTCCAGCGCGACCTTGGTTGAAGGGGAAGAACACAAGTTATCCCGTCGATCAAGTTCTTCCTTGATTTCAGCAAGTGGCCAACGTCCAAGCCCTTTGCGTCACTTGCCTTCTCCCCAGCATCGTTCGTCCTCCTCCAGTGGCAGGACCCTCTTCAACTTTAATGACATCTCAAAGTATGTCATCCCGCCGAACCCTCTCTGCGGTCGCCTCGTCATCTGTGCGACGGGAAACTACCGCATCATTGGATTGCCTGTGTCCCTCCCGGGAAAGTATGAGCGGAACTTTTTCAGGTTCAACTTGTGTTTCGTTTTCGAACGCTCGGCGAATTTGAGTTGCTACGAGCCTATCGTCCGGAAAGTCAGTCGGGTCCTGACGGCTTGCGAAGTGCGTTCTGTTGGATATTTTCCCAATGACCCGTGCTCACGACCGGCCTTGATTGCAGGAGGAATCGATGTTTCTTTCAAACTCCCAAGCATCGTTGGGGATGTACGCCGTTATCGAGCAACTGTACGAGGACCTGAATTCATATTCCGAGACTTCGATTCCGATCGACGATTTCAACTCAATCGAATTGAAGATCCTTCCGTGCTACCCTAATCCACCCTCAGTCAGGGACTGGCAGGTGCCTCTGGCACTCATAAATCTGTCGAAACGTATCGAGGACAACTGGGATCTCACGATGAGAAAGGTAGACTGATCATGTTCTCGACTCGAAGGCATTTTATAGCTAGCTCTTTAGGTCTGTCCACACATCAATGGTGTGAACCATCTCAGTCGCATTGCACAATTAGCAGACTGTGACCTCGAACTGACCCGTCAGGCGATTTCCCACCTGTTGTAAGTCTCGGGTCTTCTCCCCGTTCGTATCCTAAACCGTACAATAGGTATTACCAAGTCATAATGACAATCGATATATTCCAATATTCAAATATGTATACCCTCAGAAAGAATGTTCAGTGGCTTGCAGATGAGCCTCATGTCAAGGATGAGTGTGGTCCATATGTGACCAAGCCAGGTAACGTTTGACCTTTGATTTTGCATGCATGTTTTGAATATCCCTTAGGAAAACCGATCCCGGATTGGCCCAAGCTGTTGCATCTCTACTCTCGGTTGAAACCAGGGCGAACTGTATTCGAATGGATGGAAAGCCACGAGGTCCATGAGCTTGGTATCGATGTTCGAAGATTTACGAGCTTTGGCGTCATAAAGGTACGGCTCCGAAATACATGTTCTCGCCACTTTGTGTCACATGCATTCCCTCCTAGGGATTCCTTCGCCGAGTCCATCGATACCCGCTCTTGATCCCAGAGTCCTCGCCCATTCCAAATCGGAGGCGCCGACTTAGTTTTTCGTCCTCTCCATCCCAACTCGCACCACAGCGCACGGACCCTTCTGTAGATTCCCCTGAATCATTCACTCGCTTTAGAGGGCGCTTACCTGATCCTTTGCTCACCATTCCGGTCAACACTGAGGTTCTCCTCAGTTCACCGACGCGAGAAACCGAGACCGCGCCTCGTCGGACCAGCGCAGCCGAAAAAGTGTTGGAACAATTACGTTCCAAAACGCTCCAGCGGAGTGGCTCACATGTCACGATCGGCAGTCAGCCGTTCCAAGAGGAGGGTCGTGAGCGGTCCGTCGGACGACCGCGCGTCAATTCGGATGGTCGGAGACATTCGGTGCACCAACCGTCGGAGGTGATAGGCAGGGAGGGTCGCTCGGTGGGGTATGGGCCGTCTGTTGGGTCCATGATATCCGCTGGGCGTCCAAGACCATCGCGTTCGCCATCGGCTCCGATGGTGCCGCAGATCCATACATCGTTTTCTCAAGGATCGGGGCAGATACTGAATGCGCCGCCTCCACCACCTGAATTGGTACCTTTGCTCGATGGTGAACATCACACGGATGAATTATCGACGAGGTTTGAGGCAGGCTGGCCATTACTCCGGCAATGGCTTGCCGTAATTGGGGGTGGAAAAGGAGATGACGATCTTGGTAGAGTATCGATCATTTATCGTTGAGCAGCAAGACAGAACACTTTGGATTTACATGTACATTTTACGCAAGCGTCCGATTGACGTTGACATAACCCACTCCATAACATGAATAGATTGACTGCGTGCAGGATGGGTCAGACGGATTTGGAGATGCTATTTTGAATGAGGTTCCAAAGAACGTCTTGAGATCTTGGAGAAACTGGATCCTGATAATAAAGTAAGCGTGGGTTCGCATGGAGTGTCAGAGTACTGACGTCCGAGGAGACGCTTCGCCCATCCGACATCGCCCTACGTCCTCACTACCAAGCACCATCATCAAAAGGACGAGGCTCTGATGTTTGCGATCGATACAACCACCACGGCGTATTTCAGACAAGAGCGCGCGGCTCGCCAAGAGTGCCACGTCCTCTGGAGTGCCACCAGCTTTGGCGACAGCCTCGGCACAGTGAATAGCGGATGTCGTGGACTCTGCTAGCAGAGTCAAGGCGTAACCCGGAGATCTACACAAGGGTCAATTCAAGAGGAAAATTGGGACATTAGAGGGCTCACTTTCCGCTCTCCTCGCCCTTGTAGACATCAGAATAGAGGTAAATGTCAGGTATGTACCGATTGAGAACCGAGCGGCAGGAATCGATCATGCGATTAGAAAACTGAGGACTGACGCGCACAGCATGACTATATACCAAAGCATTCATGAGCGACGGTCGTAGACAGCTCGGACGTTACTTGCGCTATGCCTCTTATTCGCTTGATCTTGCCTGGTTCGACAAAGTTGAGCGTTTTGACCTGCTTGACGATGGGGCATAGGAACTGGACTTCTCCGCCGCCTTCCGGAGGAGCGCCACGTTTTCTGATCTGTGACATGGCTTAGTCTGAGTCGTGTCAATGGAGCTACGTCAAAGTTACACACCCTTAGCTCGACACCTTCAGAGATGCCAAAGAGCTGGAGGTGAGGAAGGGTCACCGTGCGAATGAGATCGACCTTGACAGATCTCAGCGCGATGGAGCTAGCATTCAGGTCCACAACGCACAGAAAGGTCCATGTCATCCGTCGTGATCCCTCGCAAGGTGAAATGAAACGGCTTCTTTGAAAAGGGTGCAAGCGTGACCAGAGGTTCGAGGAAGTAGCCCACTGCGCGCGAGAGGGGGCATTCGTGGGTTACCTGTCCGCCAGAGATGATTCCTGGTTTGAACAGGATGGCAGTCCCTGATGCGGTCTATCGAGCTAAACATTCTTCGGGGTTCCTTTACGACGTACCAGTGACAGATATATCGATTACGGTACCATTCGTTGCCTTTTCCAATAATTGTAAAAGACTGATCTCGAAGTCTGAAAGGTCGTCGACCGAGGTTATGAGATCGTGGTTGGAGAACACACCTTGCAAGCCTGGATTCTTGTCCTCGGACCTGATATTTTCTATCCGAACTGGCTTTCCGCTGAGAACTGACAATACCAAGCGGTGCCGTAGGTACTGGTGACCGCTGAATCTCAACAGCGCCATATGAATCGAAAGTTCGAATGAGTTCAATGAAGTCCGAGAGGGTGAGCTTACATAAGTAACTTGATTTCACTGCCAACTCCGGTGAGTGCAGCTGCATGTCTGACACAGCTAGTGGATGCCATCGGGGAGAATTAGTTGAATAACCAAGTTATTTGAAAACGCGACAAAAGGATCGGAATTTTCATTGAGTTCGAGAGGATTTCGTGCGACATAGTTGCATTTTCAATGGGAAAATACAGGACATGGGGTTACCTTGCTTCGAGCCTAAGGAGGTCGAATTTCGGGTTTCGCATGAGAGCGGTGTCTGGTTATCCAGGAGTCAAATATATCCTGTGCTTGCCCTGATATATAATGATTCGAGAAAGTGAATGATAAGATTTAAGACAGGCAAGAGCTCTTCGAATATAACTTGAACAGCTAAGTATTCAGAGACCCACGTGGATAAACGGCAACCATTGTTCAAATAAGACATTCTCCTTGGCCCTCAGTCGTCCAACCGCAATATGCAGCGCTTTTGCTGCCTCCCGATAATCTGGGATTCCAGTCCCATTCTGATAAAACAGTTACTCGTAGACGTCCTTGGCCACGTCGGGCGCAATCTTGTCATTGATCGACCACATGGTACCAACAACCCCGCCATACCCCGCAAACAACATTCCCGCTGCAATATGGATGGCCTCATCGGAGAGAGCCTTGTCACCTTTTGCCGTCTGGCAAGCAGAGAGAAAGGCGAGTCCACCGTGCGGTCGCGATAATGACACGATGTCAGATATTTGAGACGACGTTCATTCGCCAGACAGAGGCCACTGTTGGTTGGATTTTCGCCGTCTTGGACTCCATGGCATGCAAAATGGACCCAGTCCGCCTCTTTCATCAGCGTTAGGACCTCTTCGACCGTTCCGATAGAAGATTCTGTGAGCGTGGTTCCTGCTGAAGGGGAATTCCTGATCACCGCCTTGATGTGCTCCAACTCGGTAACGACGCCTGGAAGTAGGAGGTGACCATCCGAGGGCGGCTGACGAACAGCAAGAAGGCGGAGATCACTGCTAGATGTGGTGATGGATCTAGACGAGGCCGCAAGAATGCTGAGGGTGGGGATGTACGACGAAATGACAAAATCAAAGACTTTGTGACCAAGTTCTGAATTCCGGGCATCATCATAGAATCCAGCTGCATGGATGGGAAGAAATGTCAAGGGCCCGGTTGGACACCAAAAAAAAAATCCGTGGTAGGTCCCCAGGAATCTGAGAAGACGCGGGTGAACGTGCGGGTTGTGAGGTCAAGTAGGAACTACACGTACCGAAAAAGCTAGAGCACATAGGACCGGCTTGACTACACATTTCCATAGGGAAGCCAAGATGGCCCTCCATTGGGCGACCCGAGCATCCTCCTCTTCTACAGGATAGCCATACCGGTCATCACGAGCGTCACGAACAAACTTCTTCAAAGAAGTCTCAATCTCCTTGGATCGATCGAGAGTGAAATTAGGAAGCGGTACATGAATGACGTGGTCCACACGGCGAGAACGATCAATGCATCGCACCGGGCTTTGGCAGCGTTCAGAAGGACCACCGGTCCAGAGCGTGCTGAAGCACGGAGTTCAGAGAATTCTTTGTGGAGGAGGAATCGCTCAAAATCAGGCAGTCTTTGCATGTCCTGGAACAGTTTATCTCGTTCGATCGCAAGCTTGCGGTGTTGGTCAGCCTCTTGTTGAAGTGGCTTCATCGCACGACCCGATCGTTCGGAGATTGATGGCTACGGAATATGCACGAAGGAGGGACTCGTGGCGTAGAAAATGGGCATAGTGAATCCATTGCCGTGATGCATCAAAAGGGACAGTGGTAAAATTGCTTGCTCCAGGGAAGCGATCTCCCTGAGACGGTTGAAGCGACTGACAAAGGAAATGCCGAGGCTATACAGAAATTTAGGCTTGTCGGAGTGACCATTCGGCGTGACATCAACATCGTCCTGTTGCTTCAATGTTGGATAACGAGCCTTATCCATTAAGCCAAACATAGTGCAAACAATACACGGCCTCACCTAAGGTCGAAGATAAAGTAATCTATACGATTACTTTAGCAATTGAGTAGCACAGTATATAAAACTGTCAGTAGTATAGGGGACTGATAGGTTCTAACAAAGACTTGAGCCCCCATCATCTTTCCGAGTTCTACCTTAAGCGCATTTTAAATCTTTCACATTCAAAATAGCTTCCTCGAGGTCACCGATCTCCTCGAGGCGCTCAAAACGAGTTCCGAAGCAGGTACCAAGGCTATTTAGATGCCCAGGCTTGTCAGGGTGACCGTCGAGGGCAAGGTCAAGAGCATCTTGGTGGCTCAAGATAGCTTTCTCAAGGTCACTGATCTCAAATCTCGATTCCCCGGCATGCTGAACGACTGTGCGGCACGCCAGCGTGTGTGACCCATGCGTGACAAAAACATTTGGAGAAGTACCTTCAAACACCGGAAGGCTTTCGCCTCGTCATTAAAAAATCATAAAAGTTAGTAAAAATCGGTAGTGAATGGACACGGGACTAATGTGTTGCTGTATATAAGCCGATGTGTCTACTATATGTTGTTGAAGCTCTAGAGGCAAAATAATGTTTTTTTTTTGGCATTGAGGCATGAGTGATAGTAAGAGAGGTAGGTGTCTGGTTATCCAGGAGTCAAATATATCCTGTGCTTGCCCTAATATAGTATGATTCGAGAATGAGAATGAATGATAGGACTTATGACAGGCAAGAACTCTTCGAATACAACAGCCAAGCGTTCAGAGACCCACATGAATGAACGGTAACCAATGTTCGAATGAGACCTTCTCCCGGGTCCTCAGTCGTCCAACCGCAACGTGCAACGCTTTTGCTGCATCCCGATAATCTGGGATTCCAGCCCCGTTCTGATGGAACAGCTGCTCATAGACGGCCTTGGCCACGTCGGGCGCAATCTTGTCGTTGATCGACCACATGGTACCAATAACCCCGCCATACCCCGCAAACAACATTCCCGCTGCAATATGGATGGCCTCATCGGAGAGAGCCTTGTCACCTTTTGCCGTCTGGCAAGCAGAGAGAAAGGCGAGTCCACCGTGCGGTCGCGATAAT
>JBBPLF010000023.1:73882-123926 GCA_038089615.1 Aureoboletus auriporus
TGACACGATGTCAGATATTTTGAGACGGCGTTCATTCGCGAGACAGAGACCACTGTCAGTCGGATTTCTGTCGTCTTGGGTTCCGTGGCATGCGAAATGAACCCAGTCTGCCTTCTTCATCAGCGTAAGAACCTCTTCGACTGTTCCAACAGAAGACTCTGAGAGGGTGACTCGTGCTGATGGCGAGTTCCTCAACACCGCCTTGATGTGTTCCAACTCGGTAGCGACACCTGGAAGTGGGAATTGGCCATCCGAGGGTGGCTGACGGACAGCAAGAAGGCAGAGGTCACTGCTAGATGCAGTATTGTATTTAGATGAGGCCGCAAGGATGCTGAGGGTGGGAATGTAAGACGAAATGACAAAATCAAAGACTTTGTGACCAGGTTCTAAATCCCGGGCATCATCATAGAATCCAGCTGCATGGATAGGAAGAAATGTCAAGGGCCCAGTTGGACACCAAAAAATGCGTGATAGGTCCCCAGGAGTCTGTTTGAAGATGCGGATGAACGAGTGCGTTGTGAGGTCAAGTAGGAACTACACGTACTGAGAGAGCCAGAGCATCCAGGACCGGCTTGACTACGCATTTCCATAAGGAAGACAAAATGACTTTCCATTGGGTAGCGCGAGCATCATCCTCTCCTACAGGATGACCATACCTGGCCTCGCGAGCGTACTTCTTCAAAGAAGTCTCAAGCTCCTTGGATCGGTGGAGACTAAAATTAGGGAGTGGTACATGAATGACGTGGTCCACATTGGCGAGAATAATCAATGCATCGCAGCGGGCTTTGGCAACGTTGAGAATGACGACCGGTCCAGAGTGCGCTGAAGCACGGAGTTCAGAGAATTCTTTGTGGAGGAGGAATCGCTCAAAACCAGGTAATGTCCGAATATCGTGTAGCAATTTATCTCGTTCGATCGCAAGCTTGCGGTGTTGGTCAGCCTCTTGTTGAAGAGACTTCATCGCATGACCCGATTGTTCGGATACGGATTTTTCGCGTGTGGAACTAGCATGTTCTAAGGCGGAAGATAGTTCACGAAGTCTATGGACGTGATCCGGATGAGCAGATGTCAATTGATCATACGAGCTGCGAAGCTGAAGCAGCTCGCCCCAAACGACCGAACGTCCTTGCTCAAGCCATTCCACGGCCATTTCTGGGCATCCACAGTCCAACGCTGCCGCTGCGGCATCGCGGACCACATCTGCAGCTCGAACGAGTTCACGATAACGATGAGAAAGGGAAAGGCCGATCCATGCGAGTTGAGGAAGGAGATTGATGGCTACGGAATATGCACGAAGGAGGGACTCGTGACGTAGAAAATGGGCATAGTGAATCCATCGCCGTGATGCATCAAAACGAACAGTAACACGACCTGCAGGGGCACAAGCGGCAAGGGACAGTGGTAAAATTGCTTGCTCGAGGGAAGCGATCTCCCCGAGGTGAACGAAACGAGTCGCGAAACAGATGCCAAGGCCGATCAGACGCGCAGGCCCGTCAGGATGACCATCGGGAGTGAGGTCGACAGCAACCTGTTGCCTCGAAATTGCTTCCTCGAGGTCATTGACATCCCCGAAGCGCTCGAAACAAGTCAAGAAGGATTTGCCAAGGTTGTTCAGATAGGTGGGCTTGGCAGGATGACCATCAGGGATACGATCCACAGCAGCTTGTTGCCTCGAGATAGCTTCCTCAAGGTCACTGATCTCCCCGAGGCGCTCGAAACGAGTGAAGAGGGAGATGCTAAGGTTGTTCAGACACCCAGGCTTGTCAGGGTGACCATTCGGGGTCAGGTTGACAGCATCCTGTTGCATCGAAATTGCCTTTCCAAGGTCACTGATCTCTCCGAGGCGGTCGAAACGAGTCAAGAAGGAGTTGCCAAGGTTACTCAAATACCCAGGTTTGTCAGGGTGTCCATTCGGGGCAAGGTCGACAGCAGCCTGTTGCCTCGAAATGGCTTCCTCCAGGTCACTCATTTCCCCGAGGTGGTTGAAACGAATTTCGAAGGAGGTGCCAAGGTTATTCAGACGCCCAAGCTTATTAGGATGACCATTCGGGGTGAGGTCAACAGCAGCCCGTTCCCTCGAAATGGCTTCCTCCAGGTCACTCATCTCTCCGAGGCGGTCGAAACGAGTTCTGAAAGAAACATCAAGGTCATTCAAACGCCCAGGTTTGTCAGGATGGTCATTCGGGGTAAGGTCGACAGCTTCCTGTTGCCTCGAAATTGCTGTCTCAAGATTACCATTCTCCCCGAGGCGGTCGAAACGAGTCCTGAAGGAGGTGCCGAGCTTATTCAGATGTGCAGGCTTGTCAGGGTGGCCATTTGGGGTAAGGTCGACAGCAGCCTGGTGCCTCGAAATGGCTTCCTCAAGGTCACTGATCTCTCCGAGGTGGTGGAACCGAGTGAGGAAGGAGGTGCCAAGGTTATTCAGACGACCAGACCTGTCAGGGTGTCCATCGGAAGTAAGGTCAACAGCAGCCTGGTGCCTCGAAACAGCTTCATCAAGGTCACTCATCTCCCCGAGGTGGCGGAAACGAGTCAGAAAGGAGTTGCCGAGGTTACCCAGACAGGCAGGTTTGCCAGGGTGACCATTCGGGGTAAAGTCTACAGCAGCCTGTTGCATCGAAATAGCTTCATCAAGGTCACTCATTTCCCCGAGGCGGTCGAAACGAGTCAAGAAGGAGTTGCCAAGGTTACTCAGACACGCAAGCTTGTCAGAGTGACCATCTGGGGTAAGGTCAACAACAGCCTGTTGCCTCGAAATGGCTTCTTCAAGGTCAGCTATTTCCCCGAGGCGGTCGAAACGAGTCAAGAAGGAGTTGCCAAGGTTAGTCAGAGACGCAGGCTCGTCAGGATGACCATCAGAAGTGAGGTCGACAGCAGCCTGGTGGCTCGAAATTGCTTCACCAAGGTCATTGATCTCCCCAAGGCGGCGAAAACGAGTCGAGAAGGAGATACCAAGGATGTTTAAATACCCAGGCTTGTCGGGGTGACCATTTGGGGTGATGTAGACAGCGTCCTGTTGTGTTGAAATTGCTTTTCCAAGGTCATCGATCTCCCCGAGGCGGTTGAAACGAGTTGTGAATGAGGTACCGAGCTTAATCAGATACGCAGGTTTATCAGGGTGGCCCACTGGGGTAAGGTCAACAGCAGCCCGTTGGCTCGAAATAGCTTTTTCAAGGTCACTGATTTCCCCGAGGCGGTCGAAACGAATGCCCAAGGAGGTGCCGAGGTTGTTCAGATGCCCAGGCTTGTCACGATGGCCATCGGGGGTGAGGTCGACAGCAGCCTGTTGCCTCGATATGGCTTCCTCAAGATCACCAATTTCCCCGAGGCGGTTGAAACGAGTTCTGAAAGAGATACCGAGGTTATTCAGAAAAGCAGGTTTGCCAGAGTGACCACGTGGGGTAAGGTCGACAGCAGCCTGTTGCCTCGACATGGCTTCCTCGAGGTCGCTAATTTCCCCGAGGCGGTCGAAACGAATTCCCAAGGAAATACCAAGGTTATTCAGACGCCCAGGCTTATCAGGGTGGCCATTTGGGGTGAGGTCGACAGCAGCCCGTTGCCTCGAAACAGCTTCCTCAAGGTCACTCATCTCCTCGAGGCGGCGGAATCGGGTCAGGAAGGAGGTGCCGAGGTTATTCAGGCGACCTGGTTTGTCAGGGTGATCATCGGGGGTAAGGTCGACAGCGACCTGTTGCCTCGAAACAGTTTCGTGAAGGTCACTCATCTCCCCGAGGCGATCGAAACGAGTCAAGAAGGAGTTGCCAAGGTTACTCAGATACCCAGGTTTGTCAGGGTGACCGATCCGGGTGAGGTCTACAGCAGCCCGTTGCCTTAAAATAGCATCCTCCAGGTCACTGATCTCCCCAAGGCGGTCGAAACGAGTTCTGAAGGAGTTGCCAAGGTTATTCAGACACGCAGGCTTGTCAGAATGACCATTCGGGATAAGGTCGACAGCAGCCTGTTGCCTGGAAATAGCTTCCCCAAGGTCACCGATCTCCCCGAGGCGTTTGAAACGAGTTCTGAAGGAGGTACCAAGGTTATTCAGACGTCTAGGCTTATGGGGATGACCATTTGGGGTAAGGTCGATGGCATCCTGTTGCCTCGAAATAGCTTCCTCAAGGTCACTCATCTCCCCGAGGCGGTGGAACCGGTGCAGGAAGGAGGCACCAAGGTTATTCAGACGCCCAGGCATATCAGGGTGACCATGGGGAGTGAGGGTAACAGCGTCCTGGTGCCTCGAAATTGCTTCCTCAAGGTCATTCAGGTTTCCAAGGCGAAGGTATCGATATGATAACGCAACACCGAGATTTGCTAGCCCTACAAGGTATCGGCCATCCAAGGATGAAATGGACCTGATAGATACCTCCAAAACTGAGATTGCTTGTTGCAGGTCGGCCAAATCACCGTGCTCCTCAAATAGGTGCAACAATTGCATGCTGAATTCCCATGGATCCACATCCGTCAAGGGCGGAGATGGATGCTGCCCCACGGGTGGTTGGCCCCCCGCTTGGACGGTGCCAGTTGTACGTTTGACCTGTAGCTGCAACATGAAAATAGCAGCTCGTTGCTCAGGACTCTCTGAAGAGCTTAGGGCCGTCGCCTCCTGCAAAAGAACACCAGCTCCAGCTCTGTCGACTTCATCTGACCTCTGCTCGAACCTCGCTAAATGCACCGCAGCTAGCTGAATCAACGTGCAAGGTCGATCGGGGTGACCAACAGGACGCGCATCAAGTACATTGCGATATAATATGAGCGGGATCTCGAGGGAAGGATTTGTATCGTAAACTCGACAATGGATAAATGTTGCGGTCGCCATGTTTGACTCAGCAACCGCACGACAAGGATCGTTTGTTGGACAAATATCGAGCGCATGCTGAAATCGTTCAGTTGCACGCTCCAGATCGCTTTTTCCCCCGTGTTTTCGGTAACGCGAAAGGGCGCTGTGGCCTTGGTTTGTCACATGTTCCAGCTGGCCACTAGATGCCATGGCTAACTATGGGCATACATCCATCAATCGACGAGGAAGCCGTGGAGCAAATCATATACTTACGGAATGAGGTTCGAGGATCTTTGACACTAAGTCATTGCTCTCGCAATTCTGCCGTCTGACTGTCACCAAAAGAGAGGTGCAAGGGGAAACAACATCCCCGTCCTTTGGGCAAAAGGTAAACGCTATCGTGATGTAAGTTTCCGACCCGTACGCAACGCTCCATCCTACTTACGAATGTCTTTTCTACTGCGGTCAAGTAGCTCATTCACGGTGATCGTGAGCTTTCGCAACTGCTCCCCATTACCCAAAACCGGCTGGAATTCAAAGGATGCATGGATCGCAAGAGAAACGGTGGTAGACAAATCAGATGGCCTGCAAAACTATGTCAGCACCAACATCAGTCTGCGAACGGGGGAATCTCATAGTGGGATGGGCCCTCGCCATTTGACAACATCTTCACTCGCCGAGACCGGCAAATTTTCGGTTTTGTATTCAAGGTCACTATGGCGTACTACCACGTGAAAGCCAGCAGCAATTCGTCTAAGGCCAAGAGCGATATCTGTTGCTCGGATACCTAACTTGTCATTGGCATCTTCTGCAGACTCTTAAATAGATGAATCATACTGGTAATGACAATTTCTTCTTTCTCGTCGGCGTGCGCTACAGGACGTAGAGATGAGCAAACGTCCTTTGGTCGGTCCTCCGAGTCGATCCCAGATGCCTCCGCGTTTACTTGCTCCAGGTGGGAACTTGAGTGGTCGTCCCAGATAGATTTCGCGCTGGTAACCACACTTTCTTCTTTCTCGTCAGCGTGCGTTGCAGAGTCCGGAGACGAGGGCACATTCTTTAGTGGGTCCTCGGCCCCAGGTACTTCCTCGTTTTCTTGTTCCTGGTGGGGGTTAGAAAGGCCGCCGCCCTGTAGATAGGTAAGTTAATAAACCAGGAATTATGTCTCCAAACACACAGTGGACCCATGGGTACCAGATATTGCAGGTTTGTGTTGTCGTTTTCTAATACCTAAACAACAGCACATCACAAACTGAGATGGAGGGATTATGCGGCGAGGAATGTGCTTGGAGCACTTTTAAGGACATACGCATCGTGTCCACAGGAAATGGGGCCGTGCAACGACGGTGCATGTTTACCTCGTTGCAGCAGTGCAAATGACCACGCCATGCTGTCGGTTGTCCGCGAAGATACATGAATGGCGGAGATTGAGGCTACGCATTTATACCTGTTTTTCAGGTATTTCAATCAACCTTGCAGGGGCGGGCGTCAGGAAACGAAGACTAAATACTAGTACTCACCACTCAAATAGTAAAATACTCTGCATCGACATGTTGCTGCTTTTGTGGCCTTTTGCCGGACCACGATCACCCGCTCACAATCGGAGTCGGGAACTCTTCGGTGCACGATATATGTGATCGCTCCAATTCCCTCGATATGGTTTGGCATGGCCGCACGATCCGACAAGTAGATCTCCACTTGATGTAACTCTCCTAGTAAGTTTGACTTGTGTCATCCAAGTCGGAACCTCGTCGACGTAGCAGAGTCCGCACAGTTCGCAGTCTTTGTAGTCTTGTTTCCACTCGTTTCGAATGGCAAAATGCGCGACTCCGAACCATTGCGCCGTCTATCCAAAACCGTTTCTCATCGTATTCCACGCTGTAGCTCGAAACGATGGATTCCGTCGATGTGTTGGCCTATCTTCCATCCGGGTGCCATGTTTCGACAATGCCATTCATCCCATTGGCCTCCTTGTTCTCATTGCGTTCAGGGTGTTCTAACTGGCTGTGGAGATTGTATGGTACGTGTGCTTCGACTCAAGCTCTCCTTAACAAGTCTTCTTGTCGACGGTAACGTTCCATCCGTGTTAGGTGCGTCGTTGAAGCTTGTCTATACGCAACTCCATGGAGAGTCGAGGACTCGTTCCGTTGATGCGCAGACTTGCGTGAGGTACTGATGACTCGGGGATACGTTCCAACTCTCTTCGACTGCCAGTGCCGCAGCAGTCGACCGACTCCAGAATTTGGCTCAAGTTTCGTGCACCATGTGTAGCAAGTTGTGACGGGTCGGATTGGGATGTGGATTGCATAGGGCGTGCCCAGCGGTGATGTGGAGTTGATTGAGACCTTGAGGCTTTAAGTTGGATGGAATGGCGCGACAGAGGTGTCGGCCAGATAACTTCGAACAAGTGGAAAAAGACTACTAGATTTAAGTTTCGCAACTACTAAGCGGTGTCACAGGTGCTGATGCATTGATGCGGCAGCGGCTACTCACTGACAGTAGCTGACGTAAGCACTAGACGCGATCGTGAGGTGCCAAAGTTGGAGCGAACTCGACACAAGCTGTAGCCTACATTCCTTAGACATTTGGATTAATGACATCCAACTCGGTCCATATAAACGGTTCATCAACTTCGAGCGACTGGCAAGACCGCTACCTTCACATCGACCAGGTCCTCGATCGACCCGGTCCACGCACAGATCCATCCTTCTTGGCTGGTGACGAGGTACCGCGAATCCATCTCGGGATCCATGTAGTGCTTATGCGTCGTAGGTCAAAGACTTTCTTAGGAACAAGTGCAAAATCCTCGTCATCGGCGCTGGCGGACTGGGTTGTGAAATCCTGGCCAACCTGGCGTTGACGGGGTTCAAGGACATTCATGTCATTGACATGGACACCATCGATATCAGCAACCTCAATCGTCAGTTTTTGTTCAGGTGCGGGTTTACTGTGGTATTCGCATCCTGTCGCGTGCTGAACACGATGGAATAGACAGGTCGACGTCGGCAAACCGAAAGCGATCGTGGCGGCCGAGTATGTGATGAAGCGCGTTCCAGGTGTAAAGGTCACTCCGTGAGTACACGATTCTCATCATGTTGGTCTCTGCTGCACGTCCGACGCAGCTACTTTGGAAAGATTCAAGACAAGGACGATGACTATTACATGCAATTCAATCTCGTCATTTGTGGCCTTGATTCCGTGGAAGCGCGTCGATGGATCAACGCGACGCTGGTTAAATTGGTTGATTCAGAGAACCCAGAGAGTTTGAAGCCTCTGATTGATGGTGGCACTGAAGGTCAGTCTACGATGGGTCTTCCCGATTAGGACGTTTTCGAACTGTATTGCAGGCTTCAAGGGACAAGCGCGTGTCATTCTTCCAACCGTGACGTCTTGTTATGAATGTTCGCTAGACATGCTCAACAAGCCCACGACGTTCCCTATCTGCACCATTGCTAATACGCCGCGTCTTCCCGAGCATTGCATAGAATGGGCATCTGTGCTCGAGTGGCCCAAAGTACACGGGGGTCAGTTTATCTGACAACTGCGTTTATTCGTTGCCTGACATTGCATCAGAGAAAAAACTCGACACGGATGATCCCGAGTACATTAGCTGGCTGTACACTGTCGCATCTGCCCGAGCAAAGGAGTTCAAAATTGAAGGGGTGACCTGGTCACTGACTCAAGGTGTCGTCAAGAACGTGATACCTGCCATAGCCTCGACAAACGCTATTATCGCTGGTACGTTGTGCTTCTGGGACTGATTTCATCGTTTCCGACATGATTTTAGCATCATGTTGTAACGAAGCATTCAAGATCGCAACCAGTTCTGCGGCATATCTCAATAATTACTTTATGCTGATTGGTACCGAGGGAGTATACTCGTATACGTTTGAGCACGAGAGGCGTGAGCACTGCCCGGTGTGCGGTGGGGAGGCGCTGGAAGTATCAATAAGCCGGGAATGGACGGTCGAGCAGCTGATCGAGATGTTGACAGAAAAGCAGACCATGTAGGTGTTTGACCGTTGGTTTGGCCACACACATTGCTAACGAAAAGTAGTCAAATCAAGAAACCATCTCTGTCGACGCCGACGAAACAAATATATTTCCAGGCGCCACCACAGCTAGAGAAGGCGACACGGCCGAACCTGGAGAAGAAGGTGTCCGAGCTGGTGGAAGAAGGCGGAGAGGTCACTGTGACCGCATCGTCATTGCCGTTCAGTCTCTCGCTGATCATCACCTACACGTAGTATACAGGGGTCAATTAGTCAGCCGTATATCCCTTCCAAATTTGAACAAGTCTTTCTTGTACCACAACCATGCCCAAGGCAGATCTCAACAAAGCCGGTTGGGAGCAGAGCGAGTTCCCGATTCTCTGCGAGACATGTACGTCTTGTATTCAACATTGTGCTCAAGTTGACACCGTTCCACAGGTCTCGGTGACAATCCATTTATCAGAATGGTGCGCAGTTTGTTTCTTTCTCGCTTACCAACCAGCTACTGAAAATCGGGCACCAGTCGAAGCAAGAGTTTGGTCGTTCGTGTGGCACCTGTGCACGTCCATTCACCGTTTTCCGTTGGAACCCAGGCTCGGGCGCTCGCTACAAAGCCACCGTCATCTGCCAAACGTGTGCCAAGGTCAAGAACGTCTGTCAGACGTGTCTGCTGGATCTCGAATACGGTCTTCCGACGCAAGTCCGTGATACCGCGTTGGCCGTGCAGAGCGAGGCACCGACGAGCGATATCAACCGCGAGTACTATGCGCAAAACATGGAAAACAAGGTGAGTCACCCTCGGCGTGATCGTTGTGCGTGCCGCTCAAGGTGTGGGTGAGTAGATGACGGATGGGACGACGTCGATGATGCAAGTGGGGGGGAGGGCCAACTCTGCAGGGAAGGAGATGCTCAAGGAATTGGCTCGCACGAATCCGTACTATAAGCGAAACCGGCCACACGTTTGTTCGTTCTTTGCCAAGGGGGAATGTACACGAGGGGATGAGTGTCCGTATAGGTGTGTGGCATACTGTTTGAACGCACATGATGACTGAGGTGTTGTGCAGACACGAGATACCAGCAGACAATGAACTCGCGCACCAGAGTATCAAGGATCGATATCATGGTCAGAATGACCCCGTGGCACGAAAAATTATTGCAAACCATGCTGTAGCACAAGGGTTGAAGCCACCGGAAGACCGGTCCATTGTACGTTTCTGATCATGACACACACTACAGGGTACTGACAAACGTAGATGTCATTATTTTTATCCTCACTGCCTACAAGTGCGACGGAAGCGGAGATACGGACGCTCGTGGTGAACTCGCTGCCTCATGCCCAATCAGTGGAGCTCAGGTCGGTGGTCCACGTGGCAAAGTCGAGGTAGGCATCATTAAGTTGTCGCGTTTTGTCATCAGCTGACAGGTTTTGTTCAAGGTGTGCGTTTGTAAACTTTAAAGACCGAGCGTCTGCAGAACGCGCGGGAGAGGCATGGGCACATGGACTCGATATGGACGGGGAGAGAATATCCGTGAGATGGGGTCGTGGCAAGAATGGTGGTGGTAACGTGTCCAACACACCCGTTGTAACTGTATGATGTACAATTGTCTACTATTCCGCCTCTGCCTTTGCAACGACAGTGGGTCGGTTCACGAGCGATCCAACCAAGCAAGAGCCACCCACGATGCCGAGGAGGATGTAGAGCCCCTTTCTTTCCTCGTTGGTCAGCGGTCTCGAGCGAATCTGGGGTTCTGTCTCTGCTTCGGGGAGCGGTCTGAAGGACCGTGGAAGCCCCAGACTGTCCCGGAAGTTGGCCCAGAAACCGACCTCTGTGCTGGCCGGGGGTGTGTGTATTTGGGTCAAAGGGACGTCCTCCAATGGTCCTCCGTTGTAATGCGTGGCTGACCCGCTGACGACATGCACCTTTGGGAGCTCGGTCTCGATAGGAGCGTCGGGTTTCGATGCGGCGGAATCCCAAAAGTCGGGGACATAGGGCTGTCGAGGTGGATAAGGATGAGTGCAGTATCAAGGGCGGCACTCACGATTTGGACACGGGGGTTGGGAGGGGGCTGTGAGAGGTCAGGCAGCTTGACGGCGAAGAAGTTTGTGTGCGGGCTGTCCGGGTGCACAGCTAAGGGAATGCCAGGCGAGGCTGCCTGGGAGAGACATTGCGTGCGTGTTCTAGGGACACAGCATTCCTCGTGTTCTTGGAGGCGCGCGACCAAAGCAGCCTTGTTCCCCCTGCTGTGAGACGGTGAGACGAGACATGAGAAGGTCGGAAAGTGCGTACGTGGAGAGACCACGGGCCTTTGCCTCCTTGCGTAGTTCGACGACGGTGTGTCTGTCCCAAGTGCGGGAGAGAAGGACGGTGGAGACAAAGGAGCGTCTAGCGATGGAGGAGGTCATGATGATGATGGCTGTGGTGATGCCTCGTGTTTGCGCTTACTTATCAGCCGTCGCATCGTCCCCATCGACCACCGCAAGCAAGACATGCTCCTCTCCCCAGCGTACGTCTTTTCTTCCTTCTCCTTCTCCGTCTCACCCCAGTCCAGATCCACCAGCGCCAGTCTCCCTTCTCAGTCGTTCTGGAACAAATTCAAGAACAAGAAGAGCGACAAGGACAGCGACTACCGCGACAAACAGTCCCACATGGCTCTCGCCAGGCAGCGTCTCCTCACCCTTGCATACGGCGACATGGAGACCGTCCGCGTCGTCAGTACTCCGTCCCCCTCCCCGTCCCATCGCTCACCTCTCCACAGCTCCCCCAAAGCTTTCCTGTGAGCCCTCTCCGCCAACTCCCCTGCCACTCCCTCATCCAGATGTAGGAACTCGAGGCAGTCGCAAGAGACTGGACAAAGCCTCCCCCAGACGCCATCTTCAGCCTGCGCGTCCCCACCGAATTCGCCTCCCTCCATGCCTCCGTTCGTCCCTTCATATCTCTCTCTGATCCTCCCCTCTGACATCACATCACATTTAGCGATTGGTCTCCGGCCCGTATATCTACGTGCGTCATCCACGATCCTTTTCACCCAATCCCAGACACTCATCTCGTCCGCGTGGCGCACCGCATGCAGTTGACCGGTGAAGATTCATACCAGATCGCCATCATGGGCGTTCAGGGTCTCCGCGTAGAGATCGTCAGCGACGCTCCGCCCCCGCCCGACGAACCTCCGTACGTTCTCTCCCCTCTTCATCGATCCTCGCTCACTCTTGTTTAGGCCACCTCCGTAAGTGTCTTGCCCACCACACACCCCCTCCCCATAACGACCCCCACTTCTCCAGTCCCCCGCCCGTCACAGAAATGCCCGCCACCTTCAACCTCGAACTCGTACCGGGACAACACATCGCTCTCGAAACTACAGTCTCCTCCGCCGATGACGTCGACATGGCTCGTATGGAAGATGGCACCGTCGTCGACGGCATGTTTTGGGGGAAGCTCAACATCGTTCACTCGGGGGATAACCACACTGTCGAATTCACCGGCACAAAAATGAAAGACCCCGAGATCACTCCCGAATTTCTCTTCGATTCCCGTGTCATGACCAAACTCACCTCCGCTGCCCGCCCCACCTCCGCTAGGTGCCACCTCAGCATCCTCGCCCCTGCCCAACAATACTGTGATGTCATCTTGACCGTCAATCCCCTCTGGTCCCTCGCTTTGACCTGGCCACCAGCCGAGAATCTAGGTGAACAGAAACACAAATATTTCTTGCGAGTACACCCCGGTGGTGCACTCGAGCATTTTGAAAGCGAAATGGTTGTAACATCCTTGTACTACGAAGCGATGTAAGTAGCCGCCCATCGCCACGTGTTTCGCTCTCATTGATCTCTTCGCTAGACCCGATCCTGCCATGGTTGATCCCAACGAATTCATCGCGCCGCGAAATGGCTTTGCAATGTCTTTCCGCGATTTTATATCCCATCTCATGAATGTGCTGGACCAGCTCGGAATGTCCTTGCACGCACGAACTAACTTTATCAAGTATGTCTTCTTCATGTTCCGTCCGTCTCGGATTCTTACCTCACGCCTTCAAGTAACAATCTACACGTGTTCTCCGCCCACAAGAACATTGCCTATCGCTTCCTCTCTCCTACCAAGATCGCCAACGCTATCGACATCTCCGTCACCGCTGACCCCTGCGTCTTTACTCGATTGTTTTTGATCTTTCGTGGCATCTCCGAGGACGACCTCGGATTGTTTGCAGGTGCTGGGGAGAAGGAAGCCAACTCTATGAACTGGAGAGAGACCGTCGGTTGGTCCGAGCATGCCAAAGACACATCGATATTCCGCGTCTTGGAGACATCTGTCTGGGAGATCACTTGACGACCTTGGGGCGATGACGCTGCTGGCAGCCTTTCGTCCATCTTTCTTCTTCTTTTCATTGGGACATTTTTCTTTTCTCGTCGACATCCATTTTCTACTGTTTTACCCATCATTGACGGCGCATCGATATCTTAGACCACACGCAAGCGTTACCCTCACCTGTTGTCACGTTTTCTTGCTATGTCTACCATTAATACCTAGTTTCAGGTCCCAGCCCTGCGCAGCACACTGTTTTTTTCCTAGATGTTCGAGCATGAATGGTTCGATTTTTCTCTTCCTTTTCACCGAGTGTATCCACAACTGTCTTGCTTTCCCTTTCTTTCCTTATGATTAATGAATCGTGTTACACTCTTGTAATCAACTAGGTCATGCGTCCCGTTTGTCGTTATCCATTGCATGGACGATTGGAGCGTCAATCTTAATTATATTTACTTGAAAAGTTTAACGACGTCTACTGTACTGACTACAGTAAATGTACTATGGGGGTATGAAGTAGGACTACAAATGTGGATTAGATCTATAGCACACGTCAAGATGAAACAAACGATAAACAGAGGGTGTTGGTCGGCACGACTGTCACGCGCCACGTCTATATACAAGGCTTCGGACGGTTCGACCAGCGACCGTCCCCTAGGTGCAAAGTCCGTCCGCGATAGCCAGCGAAGAAGAGTGCAACGCCAACCGGACGTGTGGTTGTCCGAGTCGCGTTCGTGGCGGAAGAACACGCTCTCGGACGCCGGGAAAAGAGTCCCGCAGGACCGTCTCTAGCGCGGGCAACACGCTGTCCGAATCACCGGACAGATCTACAAGACGTGTCGAATACGCCCGCGAGGCGTAATAATAAAGAAGGGGCGACGTCTGGGCATAATAATGTTCCAAGCGACACGCAAACGTTTCCTAAGAGAGAGAGAGCGCGCGCGCGCGCGAAGATGGAGATCATGCACAACCCACGACAAAGACAAAAAAGCGGTGCGTACGGGGTTATCGTCCGGGCGCTTCACCAACGGTTCTCCCGTCACGTCGTCCAAGCCTGGCATCTTGGGCGGGTTCCAAGACGCGCTGTACACCCGGCCCGATGGGAGGTGCACCCAACGGTCCGAGATCCATCGAAACAGCAAGTCGTCCGACACGTCGACGTTCACGATCAAATTAAGTGGTATATTATGTTTCCTATAAGCGATGAGGTAAAAAAAAAATAGAGAGAGCGATAACGCGCGACGCACGCGAGGAGGCCATCCAACATCCTGCCCTGCCGCTGTGTCCTCGGAAATCCGTCTAAAATCCAGTTCTATAGACGCGCACGTGTCAATCATACATTCATGGGAGGGGCAAGCATGGTGAACGTGCGTTTTCCTGGAGGGTATCGAGTTGGGTGGTGATCATGTCGAGCATCATGGCGTCTGGCAACAGGCCGCCTGCAGCGACGATCTCTTCTGCTTGTCTCCCGATAGCCGTCCTGATGGGATCGTTCAGCGTGACGTGGATGGGCTCAAGAAAAAAAGGACGGACCGGTCTGCGATGTGTCGTCGGACGAGATCGCCGGTAGATACCGTCGTCATGTCGTATTTTTTAGAGAGACGGGCGGCGAGGGTGCCCTTGCCTGAACATGGTTTTCCGAACAAGAGCATTCGCAGAACAGACCTGTTTTGCGTGATGCGCTTTTCAAAAGTGGGCATGTTCAAGTAGGGGGGTGGCAAAGTGTGTGGGACGATGCTATGGAGTGAGCGGGCTGCACTGCGGGAGAGAGTGGGAGCCATGGATGCAAGGGAAGAGAGCATTGAGGGTGGACTGAACATGAAAGACGCGGCAATTATACCGCATGCCTTGAGGCGGACAAAAGATGAACAACAAGGAGGATGACGAGGGCGGTGTTCGGTACTCGCGGCACAGCTCGCCCCATACGGAACACTTTGGCCAATCATGCCACAGCAAGCCGGATATACATGTTGATCAATCAATCAGGAGGCTGATATGGATCAACTCGTAAAATTATAGCAGTACAGGACGGGTCAACCGGGTAATACGAGCCTTGATGGTATCCAACAAGAAATATGAACCGTACACAACCACCCACCCAAATTAATTCCTCCACACTGCGCTTCCCGGCGAACGTTGATCTGTCAATGCGAAAGGATTGCTGAGGCTGTATCGTCCTCGACGTGGCAAACATTCACGCAACCCGGGAAATAACGACAGAACGGCCGCTTCCAGTTTCGGCCAAATCTCATCCGACGTTGTGCCTTGCAAAGTGACGAGATGAGCAGACTTGGGATTCGAAGCATAGTACGAGAGGAGGGGCGACGTAGAGGTATAAAAGCGTTCCAGACGGCGTGAAAAAATATCCTGGTGACATAGTGGCTTAACTTGGGTCGCGTTCGGATCTTACATGGAGCAACTTACAGGATGGTCATCTGGCCTCTTCGTGAGAGGTTCCCCAGTTTCGTCGTCAAAGCCATCCACCTTGGGACGGTTGTACGCCATGTTGTACACTCGCCCTGACGGAAGATGTACCCAACGATCGGATATCCGACCCAGAATGATCTCATCAGCGACATCAAGGTTCACAATCAATGTCAAAGATGCATTCTGGCCCCTGTGGAATCGCTCAGGGGCATGGTCGCGTCAAATGCTCGCCACACGTACTCCAAATGGGTATCAAGCAGTTTACCCTGTGCTAGAGTGCGAGGAAATCCATCCAAGATCCAATGCTAGGAACGTTGTTCATGATCAGCGCCACGGAAATCACATGGTCAAACTCGAACAAACCTTGTCCTGAAGCGCATCCAACTTGGATGTGACGACTTTGAGCATGAGGTCGTCAGGAACGAGTCCGCCCTGCGCCATAATCTCACCGGCTTGGAGACCGACGTGAGTCCTACAAGACGGTGAGTGGTGCATCAGCACTAAAAGCGGTGTACAGACCCCTCAGCGATATGTTGGCGCAAGAGGTCGCCAGTAGAGATCGTCAAGATGTCATACTTGTTCACGAGTCGCGAGGATAGAGTGCCTTTCCCAGCGCCAGGTTTCCCAAACATGAGCATGCGAAGCGTCTTGCCATTGCTGCTCTCGTCTACCCCGGCACGAAGACCATGGAGAGAAAATGGGAGTGCCTTGCCTGAGGAAGCCGAGTTTGCGATTGCGCGTGTGCCAGGAACAGGTGTGGCACGAATTGCAGACGCACTAAACCTGGCAAGAATGGACATGTACTAGTGGAGGGTAGTAAGAAAGAGTCTCCCCAGATGGGTCGTGGTTTATATACCAGTTAGCCGAGCTAGACGACGTTGAAATGGTCTGATTTTGACACTCTTCAAGACCAGCGGCTGCTAAGGAGACCCTGACTAAGTAATGATGGGGATGACGAACTTAAACGCCGCACCCCGCAGTGACCGCATTCAGACCGTCACTCCCCCAAATCCTCAGGCCTTCAGCTGCAAGGCTTGCAGCGCTTTCTTGATCGTTGCCTGCACCACATACATCGCTCCACTGTGCTCCAACCCGCAGCTCGACGCCGCTGTCCATTCGTCGTCATGCATCGCAACAAACGTCACTAGCTCGCTCGCTCATCACGATGCGGACGAGATGCGGGCTTTGTCTTATTTTTGCTTAGCTTAGAGTAAGCCCGGCCTAAGGAACCGAAGTCTTCCGAATAGTACACACAATGTGACACATGGGCGCGTTAAGTACTCACCTATCACTTGCCTTGCCGCAATCAACAAAGCAACCCCTCGGCCGTGAACCGAGGGTTTGTGGTACTCGCACTGATTTCAAAATAGTGTGCCAAGCGAACAATGTTACCTTGCTTGCAATTGGACCCGGCACACAATCGAATGCTCCGCTTGATCGCACTTGTACTAGTAAGTACATACTAAACTTCACAGACAACATTTCTTTGACTCCGAGACACTGGCGCGTGCAGCATGACTCATCGGTAGTCTAGAATCAATTGTCCTATCAATATGGCTTGTTCGGTATCACGAATAAGCTAACTGATCAGTGGACGAGTTATTCGGTATCCAAGTTGGCCGAGCTAACATACTAATCGGCAGGCAGCGCTACGACACGACGACCTTTTGACAAATCATTGTCGTGTCGAAGATAACTTACAAGAATACGCGGAAGGCGCTGGGACCCCGGTCACCAACTTTGACCCCTGCCACCAGGAGGGTCTCGCTCGGTTCCGCTGCGCAGTCCTCCATCCACCCAAGTCCTGTCTGCAGCAAAGTACATGGGCGGTCCCCACCTACAAGTATCACTCTACAGTTTCATATGGGCATCGTGGCAGCCCTAGCATCGGGTACGGCTCTGTACAACGCCGGTAGAAGTTTTAAAGTGAGCGTTGGAAACCGCCGTCCAGCGTGCATGTGAGCGGCGTCAAGAAGTCACTGACATCATAGGCCTATATGTAAATGCTGTCGTCGCGAACCACACGACGCCTTCGTACGTTTCTCGCGCCGTTCGGTCGTTCCACGTACATGTGTGCACTGACGATATGGGGTAACACCGTCATCGAATACAGCCATTGCAATTTCCATCGTGCGTCAAGAAAACAAGTATCTTCCAGCCCGAGTTCTCCCGCAGTGGCTTGGTTTCACACCTTGCACAGAAGTGTTTCAAACACTTTTTTTCCGTCAAACGAACGTTGTATGTGAATTGAACCCCTATCGAATCACGAGCGGACCGCTCGTCCCTCCACTGTTCGTTTCGTTTCACTGACCTTCTTGAAGCTTGAAAATAGGGTTCATCTTTGGGATTCCCTTGACAATCCCCTGCGCGGATGAACCGACGAACGTGGGACATGCAAGTCCCCGTGTCATTCTATTTTGAATGAAGAGGAAAATGATCAGAACTACCCTCGAACCCTAATCGGTTGTGCGACTGCTGCTGCTTCAAGGTCGTCATCGACTTCTAAATGACATGTAATTACCGATGTAGTTTCAAGTATCCAGACGTCTAATTATTTTTTGCGTTGCCACAAGCGCTGGTGGTGGTCCTTCCGGAATAACGAATTTTCCCTCGACCCTTGAGGTCCTCTCCGATGAGCAGGGGCGAGAAACGCCATCCTTGCCACATTGACCAATACCACGGTCTACTCGGAACGCCACTGCCAGACTGCGGCCGATCGTCATTAAAGTCGTCCAAAATCGAGTAAAAAGGGTCGAATGGTCGTGTGACAGCGCAAGCGGACCTCAGTGTGATGATCAGGTCACAGAGGCACGCGATCGTAACCAGCGTCCTAGCCACAACCACAGGCTCCACAAACCACTCCAAATGGCAAATTCGACCCGTTCCAACATACTTACGTTCTCCACCGGGTTCATCAAATCGTCACTAATCCAAATCGATACACATAGGCTGCGAAAGAATTTAGTCATACTCCTGCTCATACATCCCCCAAGGTGCGTCCTTTCTCTGGGCGGTACCTACCTATCTGCGACATGAAACTGTCGTATGCCAGAAATGGTCTTAAGCAACCAAAACACGCATTATATGAGTGATATCCGGCCTCCCAGGGGGGAATACTTGTCCATTTATGCATGATTCATGGAGGACTCCTGACCCTTTTCCGACCAACCAATAAGCTCCCTCATCTCTCTTACGCCGACGACACCCCTAACGTCCTTTTTGGGATCGAGGGCGATGCAAATGGCTTCTGCAACGTGGTCGACATGAATGGGTGGGATTGAGAGCGCGTTGGCAATCGAATGGAGGGGGGAGGAGAGCGGCGAATCACGAGAAGGCGGGAAGGCGTTACCCACGAGTCGGAGTATGGAGGACGGAGTAGGTAAGCTCTTGGGAACGCTGGCATGTATCGAGGCCGATAGGTCGATCAGCGCGGCAAGAGGGGACGTTAACGGCCTGTGATGTGCGTGGTACACGAGGCCTTAAGGAAGGCGGTGTAAGCGGCGCTCAGGTGATACATCGGATGGCTTACTCGGACGAATGAATACAGCACGATGATTCGGGTGGGCGCGGAGAAGCTTGTTTATTTGTTGTTCCGCCTCGCGTTTAGTCTCAATATACGTGGCGGGAATCAGAGGCCGAGAAATGTCTTCGGCTGAAACATAGATGAATGGGCGGGGGTGCGAGACCTCTGCATCATGTTTACTGGAGACAAACGCTTCGCAGACTCGAAGGGCTGTGATGACGTATGAAAAGGCATCCCGTGAACAGTTTTTGTGTCCAACTTACCTGAATCTCTATTTATCCGCTGGTAACTACGGTTTTGCATCTGTGTAGTTTTATCGAGTGTATTTCCGCCTCGCCCTGCAAACGCAGCGAGGAGGCCGGGGAAGTCGCCATTTGCCAAGGCGGACTTGTACTTAGTGTCTTCGAAGAGGGTTCCGAGCGTGTGGACGACAGCACCGACTTTGGGAAGAATGTCCAAATAGGTTTCGGGAAGGAGCGCATCAGCCTTGCGCCATTCGACCTGGCAACGAGGGGTGAGCCCTTTATGACTCGGGATGGAATAACAAACATTTTCGACCCACGCAGGGGAGTGTCCGTTTGGAGTCTTGTAAGGTGTTCCCGAAGAACTGCATGACGCATTGAACGGGTGAAGTTCAAGAAGGGGTGGCCTTACCTGATGCTGGTCACCTGGATGCCCCGTGTCAGGGCGGCCTTGCATACGGCAGAGCCTGTGGGCGGTGAATAAAAAATTGTTTTAGACAATGCTGCAGCTGTGAACGCTTGCCAATGAAACCGTTTCCACCGACGACAAGTATTTTCCGCGCCAATGGTTCCATCGTTGAAGGGGTGCTTACGTACAATGACGAAATCAAGTATTATTACATAACATACAAGAAAACTCTAAGTAGGTATACAGCGACCGAGGTATTGAATAACTACAATGTGGCAAGCCACCGCGAACAAAGCATGGCAAGATATCGCTATGGGCCAGATAGCGGAATAATCAAGAAACTCTATCAGAGCTGTCACCGCTAGGGTGGATCATGAGTGCCAGCACTGAGGACTAGCCTCGAAGTCTAAAATACATTATCATACATATATCCAAGAGACTTGTAGGACATGAGCAAAGAGAGCATGGGGAGGAATGATGAATGGACTGACTGGGGAATTCACCGACGCCAAGATTGGGCTGAAGGACTTCAAATGCACCGACGGAGAGATCAATTGAATTCTGGTTTTGGCAGGTAGGGCAGTCGTCGGCGACGGTGACAATGACGTTTGCATTGTTGTCCAAGTTTGTGATCTGGACCTTCCGACCACAGAGAGGGGATGCAGGTCCACTATCGCCGAAGAGAGTCTGGTCTGTGTGCGCGATGAGAGAAGGGGGGAGAGGTCAGATGAGAAGACGTGCCCATCGCACAGATCAAGGCGGAGTCAGAGTTGACGTCGCCACATGCGCCAGCGTTTCCGTTCTGATAAAAGTACGTCGCGCTACGGAAGAGTGAGGAGAGCGCTTGGGCCGGGCAGGGCAACACATACACTCCACCGGTATAGGGGCCATTATAAGAGTCGTCCTGGCGGGGAGCGAGGGGGAGAGAGGCGACGAGGAGGGCAAAGAGAGTGAGGCAGAGAAGGAAGAACATGGCCGACGATGGGCCATTTGGATCGGTGCATTCTCCATTTTATATGCAAGATTCACGTTAAGACTCAGGATATCTGGTCTAAGAGTAGCACCGCCACAAACACGACAGTTCGTGCCCGGCAAATTCCGTAGTTTCCAACCACACCCTTCGCCTGCGAAATGAGTGCAAGTACGCGCATGCCTTTCCGTCCCTTTCCCCGCTGACCCCTCCCCAGCCGACTGCGCCCAGAATCCCTTCGCCTCTACTCACTCCCTCGACACGAACCCTTTCGACGACCCACACACAAAAGATGCCCCCCGTGCTCAGGATCTCGAACAGCGTGAGCGCGACCTCGAGCGACGGGAGCAGGAGCTTTCCCAGCGCGCCGAACACATAAGAAAACATGGTCGCAGTAACTGGCCCCCATGTCTGTCTCGTCCTCCTTTTTTCCGCTCCGTCCTCATGTTGTCCAGTTTACCCTCTCGTCTACCACTCCATTTCCGAAGAAATCCCCGAAGCCTCCCGTTCCCTCATGACCCGTCTTTACCAACTGTGGCTAGTCCTTCTTGCGACACTCTTCATCAACATGTTCGCCTGCATTTTCGTCCTCGTTGCTGGCGCGAGTGACGGAGGAAAGGATCTCGGTGGAAGCATCGGGTACGCCCTTTTATTTCCGTTCGACCCCTTTCTTATTCCCCGAAAGGTACCTCATCATCATCACTCCTCTTTCCTTTCTGCTGTGGTACAGGTGCGCTTTTTCCTCTTGCTATACCCACCTCCTCACCCACTCCCCAGACCGATCTACAATGGTTACATGAAGGTACCCGTCTCATTGTCTCCCGTCTCGCACGTTTTGATCTTTTCTTCAGGAACAAGCTTTATATTATTGTCCGTCGTGTGTTCATTCCTCCCCTTCTTCACGTGTCTTAGTCCTTGTCAGACTTGTACTTCTTCTTTGGTGGCTTCCACCTTCTTTTTAGCGTCTACATGTGAGCCCGTCCTTACTTCGGGCCGTTCCCCATTTACTCACTCTCGCTGTCCAGGATCATCGGCATCCCGAGCACCGGCTCCGCTGGTCTCATACAAACCATACAGATGTTCTCCAGCGGTCATTGGGCAGCAGGCATCCTCGGCGCAATCGCCACCGCTGGCTGGTCCCTCCAAGGTCTCGGCAATGCTTTCTATTACCGCCAGGTTGCCGCATCTCCGCAGTCCACCTCTACTACAGCTAACTAATTTCCAGATTTGGTATCACCATACTGCCGCCGGCCACACCATGGACAAGGCAAGTGTGTTCCTCAAACCAGATGCAACCTCTGCTCACCTCTTTCCAGGCAAAGGCCGAACTTGCGAATCACGGTGCCAAGGCCTACTTTACTCGTGGTTGATCCTGCTATACTAACCTCCACTGCATACATGTATCATGATGTATGTACACGTACCGCAGCGAATGCGAACCTCTCTACGCCACATAAATATATTTATGACACGGATGGTATGACTCACCCACTCTACATACACAGGACCTGCCCTAGAATACATGTCGAGTGTCCATGGTAAATGTGATCAGCAAGAAACCTATGAAATGAAATGCGAAAGCATTAACGATCCACATAGAATACAGACGCGAGGTATGACGGTAGGTATGATACTTTTTTTGCATGTACAATGTCCCAAGAACAGCATAGCATAAAAGGCCATACTTTATACTTTTTTCAACGCGTGAACGATGTGCAGACGGGTAGAGGGGCGGACTAGAGGATAGTAGAGATCTTGATGCGCTTCTTCGATCAATTTCTTGGCTTCCCATTCACGCATTCCCGCGGATAAGAAGAGTGGCTTGAGCGCTGGAAGCATGCTGTCATAATTCATCCATGCAAGTTGGCCAATGCTCAGCGCGACGGGGTCTACGCCCAATATCGTCCGGTCAACGCCCGCGGCAACGAGAGCACACACCCACCTTTGGGCCAGTGTCCAATAGGAACGTTGCCCTCTTGGGCAACGATCTTGTCAAAGGCACCCGTTGCGGCAACAAGGTTCGCAAGTTCGGGAGGAACGTTGACGTCGATGCCCTTATCTCGGAGGCACTGTCTGTAAGCCTCCCACAGGGCGAACCAGCCACGCATGCCTGACGGCTGTCCAGAACGGGTCAATTCGGTCGCGGATTTCCCATCTGCGATAGGCTCGCTGTCAGGTTCTATCAAAATGACAAGTCCGCCCGGACGAAGCATGCGTGCGATTTCGTGTAGAAACCGGGTATAGTCCTCGATCTGGAACGCATGTGTCAGAAAAATAGGCGTGATAAACGAAACGACGAGGACGGACGCCCGTATGCATGAACCTCGCGTGGACGACGTCAAAGTGCTCGCTCGGGTACGGCAAGTACCATTGGTCGAGATCACAGAGTTCAAAACTTATGTAAAGAAAATCATCAGTGATTAAATTGCAGGAATGGGGATGACGCACGTGCAATTCTCTGGTACCTCGCTGAGAACAGGTTTGTCAGCTAGCGAGAGACGCAAGGGGATAACAGGTACCGAGGCTGGATGGGCGCGAGATCTACACCAATTACCTCCACCTCAGGGAACTCGTCTGCCAAGTCAACGGCCCTGCCATTTTGGCATCACAGGGGGGTAATTTGTGGTGAAAGAAAAAGAGACGAACCAAAAGCCGCCGCCGGTGCCCAGGTCGAGGATGCGGCAGCGGTCCTGGCCTTCCCTGGGAGTGAGCATGTCGGGGATGGGGCCGACGTAATTCTTTCCGCCAAAGAGGAACTGGAGCATGCGGTGGCGCAGCTCTGATTGCTGGGGAGGGGTCACGACACACGCGAAGGAGAACAAGGGCGAGGGGGCTCACGCGGATCTCGTCGTCGTCTGCGGGAAGCATGTAGCGCTGACTGAGGGCGCTGAAGCGTCTCCCGTGAATTTCCGTGAAGAACTGGGAGTCGTCGTCGCCGACGTAGGTGATTTGGTTGAGGGGAAAGACTACGGGGTAGTTGAGGCGCATGGGCTGCAGCATGACATGGCTCAGATCAAGGCAACTTATATTTTCCCATTGGCGAGGGGTGACGAGAGTCAGTGTGGACAGATTGCGGGCATACCGCGGGACCTGAACTAACATTTGAAATGGCACAAGTGTAATCTTATACGTGTCGTAACAACCTTAGACACTCGGTTTGATGTCGTGTATAAACACCGTTTTCGTAGACTCCCCATGCCACCCACGGTTACTGCTGGCACTCACAAGGAAACGCCCGCCCGGATCTACAACTTTTTAATAGCAAACGGTCAGTTGACTACCTCGTTCTGGGTCACCATCACACACGCACCCATCTCTGACACATAGCCCCCGTGATGCCCCGGTATGATCTTGAATGGCACGCCCCCCCTGCTCCTCACGTTCCCATCCCCATCCCCACCCTCTGCCGCATTCCACAGCCGGATATTGTCGATCGATGCGCTACAACCCGGGCCATCAGCTTCTCCTCCTGATGCTCTTCACAACACTCACCACGCTATGTGGCGCCCGTCAGGAAATGGCACAACACACGACACCACCCCTGAACTCGCCGGATTGCGCAAACTCCTCAGCAGCCGAGGCGTGCTCCCCGGCCCACTGCGTCCCAGCATCCGGACGTCCCACACGTCCACCGTCCCGTTCCGCCGCCCGACGTAGATCTGCGATCCTTCTGTCGACCAGCATGCCTGTGAACTTGTCCGCAGCGCGCCAATCGATCATGCTTGTGTACGTACAGAAACACACCATGGTGGCGTCTTTTCGCTCAACCACAGCCGTCCTACCCCCTTCCCCGGCGTATTCACCCGCTTGTCCCATAGCATGATCTGCCCATCGATCGCAGAGATCATCAGTATATCCGCTGAAAACGTGCCACTATTCTCCCCGCTCAGCAACGGTGGCGCATTCTTCGGTGGCGCAACCCCGCTCTGTGACGATCGTCCCGTTGGTTGAGCTTGCGATGCAGGATCTCCATCAGGAACCGCAAGACCCATGTGACCCCCACGACCGATGCTTTCCCTGTGGGAATTCACAGCCAGGCTGTCAGCACCGCCATCTGGGGCTGAATGGTTCTGGCCCTCCCCATCAGGGTCTGGTTCATCGTCGAAAAGTGGATCAAACGACGTGTCAGATTTAGCATCCGATTCTTGTATAGAGTAGTTGCCATTCAAATTCTGTTGATGTCCGTGTGCCTTGCCCCCAGATATTTCCACGTTTGAATTCGTGGGCGTCTTTTTACGCGAACTCGTTGCAGGTATGTCAGGGTATGTTTCCGATTCTCCGCCTACGCCCGCGGAGGACATTGAACTGTATCGGTGGGACAACGTGTTCAGTGGTCTTACTGCCACACCCACCAGCTGTGCCCCATGCGCGGTGAATTTTCGGACTGCTTGTCCCGTGTTCAAATCCCATTGCTATCACAAGACCAAATGAGTGCGCACGCGACCAATGATACTGTCAAGAATCCTTACTGTTGCTTCGCCGTCCCAACTTGCACTGAACAATCCCTTCTCGTCATGGTCAATTGAGAGGCCAGAGATCGGCCCACGATGGCCTTGCAGCACATGCACTAGCCGACCAGGATCGTGTCTAACTGTGAATAGATTAATGTGACCGCGCTGTGAATAGTACTATATAACTGTTCCCTGTGATGGCGAAGATAGAGGGCACATACCCTAGTTCCACCGAGTGCCCAAAGTGCATCAGAATGCATAGCCATGCTATAGACAGGTGACACTGTGGTTTCGCTGCCTTGGGGATATCCGTTTTGCAGGTTCACAAGATCAGGATTCTCCCACCAACACCGTACCTGGCCAGATTTCATGTTGCCCTCCACGACATTGCAATGGTGACGCTGAGGTGCCGTCAAGGTAACCTTGCCATTGACAGTGGCGAAAATGTCATAATCACGAATATAGCCATCCTCGGACCCGGTCAATAAGTGTGACATGCAAAAGGAAGAGGCCAGTGCATGCGTAGGTACCGGATGGGGAATAGCACATATGGCTTCGACTGTGAATGATCGGGGTAGATGCGACTTGTGATTGAACGGGAAGACTAGGGTGCGTTTGCGGACCTCGGCCGGGGAAGGTGACCTCGGTCTCACTTGCGGGATGACTGGTTCGAGAGCACGGTTGAGCGACGTAGCGTCCACAGAGATCAGTAGTACCTTTGGGAGATTCTGGTGTGGACGAGCGCGGTGATACTGGTCTGCTCGTTGTGACCACCGGTACAGGCGGTGAGGACGTCTCGAGAGCGGTCTCGATCGTCGGTTCTAGAGACGGCTCGGACTCTTCCTCCTCGTCTTCCTCGTCCGAGTCCTCTGAACGCGATTCCTTGACGGAACGTCAATCTACGCGAGGAGGGGTGTCTGGGCACGCACGTCGTCCGCTTCGGTCACGTCGTCCACGCCAGCTTCGAGCGCGCCGAGCAACGCCTCGTCTATCTCGTTTTCGTTGTCCTCTTCGCCCTCGCCGTCGCTCGTGCCGTCGAATTCGAGGTCGTCGATGGTTTCGCCTTCGGAGTCGCTGTGTGCCATATTGAAAGTGCAGGCTTGGGCAGAGTTCGCACGGTGCCTTGTATAGCGGCGTCCACACACGATGGTCCTCGCAGATTTGGGCCGGAAGCTCAATGCAGCCCTATCGTCTCTCGGTAGGGCACCCGTCGTGGACGAAAAGGTATGTCGACAAGGGATGACTTTTCTGATCACCCTCTCCTACACATATCCAGGTGCTAGACGGTACACTTAAAGAGATCACTGCGGCGCTTCTCGAGTCGGATGTTAACGTCAAGCTCGTGTCTACCTTGAGACAGAAGGTCAAGGCGAAAATCAAGGCTGCATTGGATGGCTCTGACAAGTCCAAGGACGTCAACCGGAAGCATCTCATGCAAAAGGTGACTTGTATGGTCAGGCTATGTGTCGCAAACGTTCATTCACTACCCACAAGGCTGTTTTCGATGAACTCGTTCATCTTGTCGATCCTGGGGTCGAGCCATACAAGCCCAAGAAAGGACAACCAAACGTGATCATGGCTGTTGGCCTACAGGTATGTGTCACTCGATCGCCGTACCCGGAATGTTCCCTCATCATGTCCCAGGGCAACGGAAAGACCACGACGTGCACGAAACTCGCAGTATATTATCAAAAGCGCGGATTCAAATCATGTATTGTTTGCGCCGACACGTTCCGTGCTGGGGCTTTCGATCAAACTAGACAATCTGCGACGAAAGCCAAGGTGGCCTACTTTGGGTCGTACACCGAGACTGATCCGGTCATGATCGCGGCGCAGGGTGTTTCCAAATTCAAGAAGGAACGTTTCGAAGTCATCATCGTTGATACGTCCGGTCGGCACAAGCAAGAATCCGAACTGTTCCAGGAAATGGTCCAGATCAGTGAGGCTGTCAAGCCGAACATGACCGTCCTCATTCTTGATGCGAGTATAGGTACGTATCCTCGTCCCTGAAATACCGTTAATCGTTTATGTATTGCAGGCCAGGCGGCCGAGGCGCAGAGTCGCGCGTTCAAAGAGAGTGCTGACTTTGGTGCAATCATCGTCACGAAAATGGATGGGCACGCCAAGGGTGGAGGCGCTATTTCCGCGTATGTATAGTGGTCTTCCTTCTTCCCGAGTGTTGACATCCAATTGTGAAAGTGTCGCTGCAACCAAGACCCCAATAATCTTCCTTGGCGTGGGCGAACATTTATATGACCTTGATCGATTCTCACCGCAGCCATTCATATCAAAACTTCTGGGTTTAGGTGATATGCAGGGTTTAATGGAGCATATGCAAGACTTGGCGGCCCAAAATCCTGACAAACAAAAAGAGATGGCGAAAAAACTCGAGGAAGGCAAACTGAGTATAAGAGACTGGAGAGAACAAATTCAAAATGTCATGAATATGTCTGCTTTATTTCATATCCTTGCTCGCGTCATCGCTGAAATGCATGTCGTTTTTTCTCAGGGGTCCTATTAGCAAGATCGCATCGATGATCCCCGGCCTCCCACAGGAATTGCTTGCCGGATCGGACGAAGAAGGCTCGTTACGCATGAAACGCATGATTTATATCACAGACAGCATGTCCGCCGCAGAACTCGATTCGGATGGATCCATGTTTATGGAAATGGGTAAAGACGGTAAGCCCGTGGGCTTGACATGGAGAGTTACACGAGTAGCAAAAGGAAGCGGAACGACTGTACGAGAAGTTGAAGAATTGCTGTGCCAATATCGGATGATGGCCAATATGGCTAAACAAGCAGGTGGAAAGAATGGATGGTGTGTCACGATGCGTTGTGCTCGTGTGGTAATGGTTGGTAATGCTAACTATCCACCCCGATCGCAGGCTCCAAGCAATGCAAAAGATGCAAAGTGCTGCAGGTGGTCGCGGGCGCGGCGCGAATGGCATGCCGACCCCCGCGCAGATTCAAGCCATGCAAGTTCGTGGTGTATTCAATTTATAATGTTCAAGGTCGCTTATTTCATGCTCAGCGTTCAATGCCTCCGGGTATGTTGCAACAGATGCAACGGCAACTAAGAAGCAGCGGTGGCATGCAGGAAATGATGAAGGCTATGATGCAAGGTGATCAATTTGACATGGAGGAGATGCAAAGTATTTTAATCTTGCCTTTTCGTCTGTGGCATTCTCACTCCTTTCCGCAGGGATGATGGGCCAGATGGGCAATGGACTGGGTGGGTTGGGCGGACTTCCAGGTATGGGCGGGGGAATGCCCAATATTGGAGATATGTTCAAGATGATGGGGATGGGTAACGGAGCAGGTCACTAACTAATTTCACAAACAAAACCATCCATATTTCGGTCCACGTACACATGACAGTCCGTGTGACCTGTTATGGTCTAAATTAATATGTGCACATGACATTCAAATAAGGTTAAGTTCGAAGGTAACAACACCCCGTGGAGCCGAAAGATGATCAGAGCATCGTAATGAAAGCCTACTGATTTTTCTTCCACAGCCTTTTTTTGATTGAGGCAGCATTCTTGTTGCGAAATATAAACGCGGAGGTGTGTTTGTCTGCACCAGTCTTACGAGAGATTGCCGGTGGCCCTGAAAATACAAGCTTTGGAAAGTGGATTAATCGTCTCATTGAACTCTGTCTATGGAACAAGATCCGAAGACACACCATCCATAATCCGAGCAATCCCACGATGGCGGAACCCAATAGGACGACTGTCGTTAACGTTCCGACGGTGCGATTGACATAGGAAAGTAATGCGATCACAAGGGACGCGGCAGTTACCGGCCTCAAAAGAGGGTGCCAATTGGGATCCGTTCTGGGCTGGAGACCGGTGGGCCATTCATTTGGCAGCTTTTGGAAAGGCACTGGGTAAATTATACCAGAAAGAATTGACAGAGCGTACCACTGCAATGATGGTGATCGCTAATGTGCCAAGGATGATGCCCAGCTGGAGCGCCAGGTACTGCTCCAGTAACGTTAGAGTTCCTCGCCCGCCCGTAGGTTCAGCTAAGAAAAGCAAAAGACGAGGGAACGCGAGCAGACATAAGGAGAATAATGAAAGACTGTGGCGTTCAGGTCAGCACGGCGCCGACCAACGAGGCGAAGAACGTTAAGTACGGACAAAATTGCGGATGTCCACGCCCAAACTGAGATAGATCCATCGTCGATGATTGCACGATGATCCGTCCCTGTAGTGTTTTTTGTTGACAAGTCATCCATCTCGATGTGCTCTGGCATGATGGACGTGCGGCACAAACGTGGGAGTCGGCCCTGCCCGTCCTCGGACAGTGTTGATGTATCTCCCTTTGGCCTCATCCTTGCTTCAGTTCCCAATATTGCTGATTCAGATTACAGAGACTTTGCGACGCTTTCGCCATACCACCCGTTCCTGGGGTCTCTGACCTACCGGATGATTGCACCGTGCACCAAGTCATCATGGTGAAATTTCCCCGAAACGATCCAGTGCTGCCGATGACGACCACTGCAGTTACACAGGCACGGTTCCCGTGGTCCCGTGTCCGAGGAGAATTTCGTTCTCGGACTTGTTGAAACACTTGACAATGCCCGGGATATCATTCAGACCGCTCCTCTTCCGCGGAGTCTCCAATTCCTTAAAAAAGGCTACGAGTACCAACTAGTCCCTCAGGAACTTACCGTCGTCGGGCGTCGGGAACTTTTCAACCATGGCGTCGAGTACGTCCCTTTCCCTTTGGAGCTCGCGACCAATATATAATATTCAAATGGTCAAGGTATGCCCTTCGATACCCGACTTTCTCGACGGATGTTGTGGTCTCTGGCCCGGTCCGAAGAGTCCTGGACTCTTCGCATTTTTTTGCACAGGGTTTTTTTGGTCGCATGGCGAAAAATGTGACCTTTCGTATGATCGCAGAACTTGATGATCCCGTCTCGTGGATCACCCCCTGGAAGTCATGTCCAAGGTTCTCCGTTGATAACTCCCGCCAGGTGAATTTTATTGTCTCAGTCGAGTGACTTTGTTCACGCCAGCATATATGCAGGTGGCTTCACAATTATAGCGCAGAGACCTGAAACACTCGTTCCCGGAATGAATGTTTCTGTCAACGACACCCGAGGTGCCCTGTATGCCTACCCATTCGATCTTGCAGCGCGTAAGCAATCTCCTTGGTGCAATGTATTTTTCGCAAATGAGTTACAGACTCTGGAGTAAGCATGTTCTGCTCGTTGAAGTAAACGGATGTTTTGATGTTTTGTAGATACGAGTATGACCTACTCATGGATGACAGCAGTGGTCATGCACCCAGAGGAGATCCGGGTCCCTTACTCGGTGCCTTTTACATTAAAAAACTCATTGAACGGTCAGTTCAGTCTATACATTTTTTGAATGTGTTACATGCTGCTTGCGACCTCAGTCTTACCAATTCAACTGGTGACTCTGAGCCCCTTTATCTTAAATCTGGCCACGAGTGCTCTTACCATTGTCGACAATGGGGTTAAACAAGGCAGTGATCATTCGGAGGAAATCGGACTACTGATGATCGCCGCAGAGATACTTCGCCTCTCAACCCACGTCATGTAAATGTGCATCGCAAGTTTAGAACCTCACAGCAATCGCCGTTTGCTGCAAGCATGACAAGGGAGAAATTTACCTGCAGGAACTCGTGACCGTCCATTCTCCTTGAAGTGTAGTTGCTCTTTCTCATGACGAGTACATAACTTCAAAGGTCCTCAAGTTCGCCTCGTGTTGAATGGAACAACGTTTTCTCTTTCTATTTGCGAAACATCTTTAATGGACAGAGCATACGGGACATGTTCACTGGATGAATTTGTGAGCGCAAATGCGTATAGCACAAACGTTCAGTACAAGAGCGAAAGCCGGAACACCACCTGCGAACTGGATGACTAACTTCACGCTCAATTTGGGGCTGAGCGTCTATGGAACCCCCGACTTCAAGTCAATGTCGTACGTGATGATTTTGTGAGATTGATTCCGCGTCTGCATGCGTGCTATGCTAGCAAAAACGCATTCAAAGCTTGCTTAGTTATCGTCACGAATTAACAATCAGTCAAGATCTTGGTGTTTCTTCTCGATCGATATACATAATGAATGTCTGTTGCACCATTCTAAGATAATGCAAAATATTTTACATCAATAGTAATGTACCAGAAGCCAGGATGCACAACAAAGGAAATGAATATAACCGCGGACGAAGCTACCAACCTTGTCCCCAATCGTTAGAATTTTGGATCATAGCAGCGCGTTGGGGATTCATTCCAGGGGGAACGTGAGGAGGAGGTTGGGGCATCGGTGGGCGTGAAAACGCAGACGGAGTCTGATACCCAAGAGACTGCGCTGGTGGTATACCATAACTCGAGGTTGGTACACTTCCACCGAACCCGATTGCAGGGGTCTGACCACCATAAGGATTTGGTGTACGGCCATGTGGTTGACGGACGGATATATGACCTGGCGTCGTATGGCCTGGCGTACGAGCAGGCGTACGAGCTCCTGCGCCATAGGGTGTCTTACCTCCTGCGCCGCCAGCACCCAAGTTTTGTGACTGGTGCAAATGTCTAGATATCACATGAGGCAAGAGCTACCATTTCATGCCACTAATTCTTACCTGACTTTGAACGCGTCACATAGTTCCGGCACTCCCGCTACAGCTGCTTCGAAGAGACAATAAGATTCAGGTGTCACGCGAACGGGCTGTCAAACCATTAACTTGGATTGCTGCACATTCAAAAAGAAATTTACCCAGGTTTGGACGGTGGAGTTCTTGTTCGCCAAGAAGCCAAGACTGAAATGGCCAGGCTTTTTGCGGTTCAACGTAAATCCATAAATACTTTTTGCGGGGTTGGCTGCGACAAAGTTCTTCAAAGACAGATCTAAAGCGTAGCATAAGATTGAATCAGACGCAGAAAATCAGACAGAATTGCTTACGAAGCTCATCTTCAGACCCTTGCTTGAATTTTTCATGCGCCATCAGCTCCTCGACCTTCCGGGCGGTGGCTTGGACATGGTTGACGATCAACTCATCGAGATCAGCATACTGATGTTTGTCATCAACAAATAGCACTGTGCCCTGCCCTGTGTTGATCTCGGTAACGTCTACGGCGATTTAGCACTTGTATAGAAAACTCGGTGGTACTGCATACCTATGTGCTGATAAAGTTTGTCATCAACTTTCCACGTCACAGCAAGATGATCAACACCCTTCGAAGATGGTCGTATCACTACATCTCCACGTTGCTGTTTGTCCAGATAGTTCTCTGCTTGCGAAGCGTTGAAATTATGGAAGTTGGGATGCTTGATAACGCGTCTTGTGCGATCAGTCTCGGCTCTCTTTTTCCTGGCTTGCATCTCCAAATCACGTTCGCACTGTTGAGTGTTCCAATATTCATCACGTTTGACACGTCGGAAGAGGCCATCACCCTGATCCAAATCCGAAGCGCGTATTGACAACACCACATAGAACTGATCCGCCGGAAGATCGAGTTTGACGTCCACAATGACACTTTGTATTGCTTGACCTTTCTTGACAATGTTTTGGGGATTCACATTGGCCGCATCCGACAGGTAATCCAAATTTATGACTCCTTCGATGCCAGAATCGAGCCGTACCATCACGGTACTCGCGGGCTGCTTCTCGATGCGCAAGACAAGAACAGAGATAATGAGCCCCATGCGAAGAGTTCGAGGTGTTTCACCGCTGAGCATGGTCAACACATCCCAAGGTTGCATGGGGTGGAAGGGCGCGCGCTGCTCTGCGAATGGCTTGAGTAATTCTTCGCGAATGACATTGAGGGTGTGTCGCTTTCGATCTTCATTAGCCTCATACATGCTAACGGCGAATTCATCGAGATTGAGCTCGTTCAGCTTTTTCTCGTTGCCACTATCTTGCATAATAAGAGAGACGACATGCGATGGGTGTTCGTCATGAACATCCTCCTCGTCGAGCTCAAGGGCATCAGTTGCCATCTTTCGTGCAAGTTCGTAGTCCTCAGGATGGATACGAGTGTCGTCTAAAGGATCTGGGACATCATCATCTGCATGTCGGTTCTTGGTGGGCTTGAGTTCCGTGTCGTGAGAGATGCGCAGGAAACCGGCTGCGTTGAGGAAAATCTTCGTAGTCAACAGGCCTGATTTGATAAACTGATCGCGATTGACGAGATTGCCTCCCTAAGCAGCACGCGAGTTAGCGGTGAGGAGGGAACAACCGCAGAAACGTACGATTGACGCTATTTTTCTAGCCAAAACTTGAGCTTTGCGTGGACCAAGACCACATACAAAAGGTAGAAGGTGTTGATAATAGGAGTCCGTTACTGATCGGTTGACTTCAACCCCGTGCTTATTGGTCACATCAACCAATGCCCTTTCGAGTGCAGACAACAGCTTCTCTTTCGGAATCTGACCTAGCATCAGCCAATGTCTGGGCTGTGAAAAAAGAAGGCAACAAACAAGGTGTTGATCCTCGTCCTCAAGCGAGATAGCAACAATATCAGGACCCAGCGCTGCATATTCATTCAAGGGGTTTTGGGCGTAACGAGCCAAACCGACACAGTACTTTGCAATGGGTGAGAGCGTGCTGTATTCCTCGGTGGCTCGTTTACTATGTTGATAGATTCGAGCGACCTCATCGTTGAGATAAATTACGGGAATATTGAAGACTTGTTCGTTGTTTGGCTCCGCTCCCCATCCCGAGAGGTTCCCTTCAGCATCTGTATTTGGGGCTTTGCCGTTGACGATTTCCTTGATGCGAGAAGATAACTTGGTCGTTGCCATGGAGAAGCCGCCTGTGACTATGACGTCAGGCCGTCGTCTCTTGAGCAAGTCGGTGAATTCGTCGTAATAATCTCGGTCGACCAAATTGTCGAGTTTGACGTGTTCGCGCAGTCTACCCATATCATCCAACAGAACGAGGGTGATGGCATCCTTTTGGGGGTCTCCCTTTCCCCAAGAGATAGCGAGGACAGAGGGAGTGTATCCAGGTTGTGTCTCGCCAGTGGCGAAGGGGGCGATATCGATGCGCTAAAATCATGTTAGCTAAAAAGTAGAGTGAAAAGTAATGACTTACCTCTCTAAGTTTGTTACCACAATGAATGGCCAAGGCATCCTCAACCTCCTCCCGCAACCACTCTCTCGCCCATTTAGTGCCAATTGGAACGAGATGGTACTCGAGTGCCTCCTGGATGACCCGAGATCGTTCTTCGTTCCATGACCTAGCAATGTCACTGTAACTGTCCGAAGCGAACGCGTCGTTGAGCTGGCGCTCGAACTTGGCCTTGGCTTCATTGGTTAGGTAAATCGAGACAGTCACCAATAACTCGGCCTCAGCAGCTAGGATGTGAAGGAGCTGTGCACTATCCAACATCTGAGTTATAGGTTTGTGGTGAAGGTATTTGAAGTTCTGAAATAAGGTCGGTTAGTAGGATACGCAAGAAAATTGGCTGTGACGAACAAAGTATGGATGATGCTCGTCAATTTTGTTAATACCTCGATCCGTAGGTTGAACCGATATTTGCGCTTCAGTTCTGAACAGATCTCGCATAGATTGGCGGAGTAACGGATCTTTGCCTAGCTCGGTGGCGATAATCATTCTGGCACGTCGTAGCACCTCTTCAGGTGTTTGAGTCGACTCCGGGCCAGTAAATTGCTCAGCGAAAGCGATCGGATTCAACTCTTGATCCTCGACAAAATTGGGACGATCATTTGCTACAAAATTTTGCACCACCTCGTGGGGGCGAATACCAAAACCCTGATCTCATGGGTTCAGTACGAGCGAAAACCAACTTTCCCAGAGAACGACTTACGTCAGCTAATTTTGCGACAATACTCTTCTTCGCAACTTCGTATGCTGAGATCCGACTCGGGGTCTTGTGCTTGCGGTCGGGTTCTTCATCGTCATGGAAGTGAAAATCAAACGAGTCTTGTTTGTTCACCTTGTGTTTCATGGACAACCATTCAGTCGCATCCGCAACCATCTCGACGCATTCAAGCTTAGGCCTAATAGACTGCCCGAAGTATTCATCCTCGACGTTGAGCCGTGCGTAGGAGGCGATGAGGGCATTCCGTCGATCAAGAAGAGAACGGTATTTCTGGCCCAGAGCGTATATCCTCCACAGCTCAGACAAGCTAATGAGCTCAATTCTGACCCGCATCTCCTGGGGGTTGAAATATGAAATGTAATCCCGTTTGTATGTCCAGATATATGGAACTTCGAACTCATGGATGAAGAGAAATCGCAAGGCATATGAGACAGCGAGGACCAGAGCTTGGGAATACGCCTGATATGGCCCGTCGGGGGAGAAGAAGTCCCTGGTTTTGCGACTAGACAAACGCGAAGTTACCCAGGTGGCAGCGTCGTCGATGTCTGCTTCTGCAAGGTTTTGATGGAGAGATAAGGCCGCATTATGTGAGAGTGAAGACGTAGCGAGTTGCATACGCTCCGGAATGTCTTGAACCCGAATGAGATCGTCATCTTCTGTAAGCATCCGAGCACGTATCTCCGAAGGCTCGAAGACCTGCACAATCACAAGTGTCAGCTCTAACACAAGTGGGATGAATGATGAAACAGACATCTTGGTATTTCATTTCGGGTTTGAGTCGTTCCTCGAACTCTGCTTCGTCGTCACCTTCCAACGCCCAATCATACTCGTGACCATCACCGAATACATCGTGGATGTCGGCCCAAGCGCTAAGACAGGCAATTGAGGGATGGAGCACGAAAGTGAATTCCATACTTACGTGGCGTCAATACCAGCGAGGTCTGGTCGAGAACCCATCGCTCTCCTCCGCTGCCGTTCCAGTTTTTTCCTCTCCCTGCGCCTCTCCTCACGTTCTTGCTCGTCCATGGCACCAGCACCTTCTTCTTCGTCCCCATAATCGATGAAGTCATCCATATCTTCTTCGTCCTCCCTGCCACCCCCCGCCCGTTCATCATCCCAGATGCGTTGAATATCCTGGACTTGTGGCAGATCATCATCGTTATCGAGATCATCCTCGGAGGACTCCACCACTTGCTTTCGCCTCGAGGAAGACGCAACTGGTGAAGAACCATCTTCACGGCCGCGGCGCAAACGAGTTAGACGGTTTCTGAACGAGGTGCCTGTATTTTCCTCCAAGAGCTCCAAGTCATCTTCTTCCAGCGCTTCCTCCTCCTCCTCTTCCTGCTCTATCCGAGAATAAGTGTTACGGAGACATAACATCGAGGACAAGGGCTTACCACGTCTGCGATGGCGTCTTTTGCGTCGTTTTCTTCTTCTCCGTCGTTCTTCGTCATCGTCGTCGTCTTCCTCCTCTTCCTCGTCGACAATGAACCCCTCTCTTATTCGCTTTTCCTCCTCTTCGTCATCGTCCGCTTCCTCTGAGCTATCGTCCGAAAGACCGTTGCCGTCTGCCATTGTCGCGTCCGCGTCTTCTTCCTCTCGATGGGGATTGTGCATAATCTCGTCTTCGTCAATGAGTCTCTCGGGAGGGACTGCGGGAGGGGACGACATGGTGGCCAGGGTGACGTTGTGTAGACTGTCCTTCCAAGGCTCAACAGGCTCGGAATTTGCCGACGGAGCCACAAATTCGTATCTGTTGGGAGAGATAATCCCACGGGCATTACCACTGCATCCGTGCGACTCGGATGCAAGCGGGTCATTCAACTACTCACGAATGTTTGTTCGTAATTTACCAATCTGATCTGATCCGTAACTAATCAGAACAGGAGATCCGAGAGAGGTTGTGATATAAAGAAGTAGTTGTCAACTGGGTCGAAGCGACCAACCACTCCCATCACTGGCATACGGGCCAGACCACAAACTCTCACCAACCTCAAACTCGATCTGTGTAGTGGGTATGCACAAGTTGTCCTCGGTGCAGACTTCCAAGCCAATTCCTAGTACAGTGACCTTGCAACTGGAGCTGGCCCATACGCAACTTGAAGCAACGATATTGCGACCATGATCACTGAAGAAGAACACGTGATCCATATGCGGAAGGCGTTGAAAGAAGCGCTATCGGATGATTGTATACCCGTGCAAACTGCGTTTTGTGTCGGATGTGTTCTGGTAGCGCGTTTACCAGCGATAGGACCAGTCACTTTGGCCACAGGGTACTCAAGGGAACTACCCGGAAACACACACGCGGAAGCGAATGCCTTGACAAAAGCGTTCGGTCTCTCGGAGCCACACCTTGCAGCTCTCTTTTCGTCTGTGACTCCGACTCCATCCATTGAAAACTTGATGCAGCATACCGACGTCTATACTACACTAGAGCCTTGCTCTGTCAGAACATCTGGCCTCCCAGCGTGTGCAGATGCGCTCATCAAAGCAGGGATCAAACGATGTATTATTGGAGTAGGCGAGCCGGATGACTTTGTAAAGTGTGAGGGAGCACAAAAACTGAAGGACGCGGGTGTTGAAGTTCTTTGGCTGAGTGGCCTAGAAAAACAATGTCTTGATGCTGCTCGGAAAGGACACCACACGAAAGAGTAACGGCCATTAATATTCACTGCGTGACTTGCGGAAACACACTCCAATTTGTACTTTTCTCATCTCAGTCTTGATCAAGAATAAATAACAGTTTGCATCTGGAATGAACAGTCGCATCAACAAAAGCCAAACACTCCTTCCGGCGATTCATTCATTGATGTCACGGAGGTTGCTATGCTGAATAATTGGTGTACATTTGTGCAGATCTTACTGCACCTTACGGGCAACCTGAGAAGGTTCTCATGTGTACTGTCAAGACGTTCATAGATGGGACCGCGTCCGCCAAGCGTGCCAGTCTAAACCAGAAGATGAATGAGATGGGCCCCTACACATGCTGAAGATGCCAGAGGGATGCAGTGAACAGCCGCTTCTCCGCTTGTGTGTATTTCTTGAGTTCGATGACGGAATGGCCGATGCTCATAGTCAAGAGGATCCTCTGCGGCGAATCGAGCGTTAGTGGCGGAAGATATCTGAAAATGGAAATGGGCGCGCAACTTGCCAATACTTCCGGGTCGGAGAGATCGCCGGGCAGGCGAACGAAGTATTCAAATATTCAAGGAGCAAACGCGGCCGGAATGCACGGACAACTCACCATCCGTTAAATAATGAGGTCTTCAATGTAGATGGTAAGCGATCGATCGGATAAACGCAACCCGGGCCAAGGTTTTCGCTCTGGATGGTGGCGACACAGAGTTTCTACTTAGCTATCACTGAACTTTTCCAGGCCATCGGCCGCCTCTCATTTCGTCAACCAGAATCAATTTGCCTCAATATTGAGCAAGTGCAAATTACGGAGTCACATCGATTGTCATGCCCTGGAACTGGCCAGAGTCTTTCTTGACAACGAAATGACTTCGCTCACGAAATCAAGTGTACGAAATCATGTACGATCAAAGGCTTCCGACGAGGGCCTATCCACTGGCAGGCCCACTAATAGCACTGTTCCTTTGACAAAATCAAGGTTCATCACTGGCATGTCTATAAAGACGTAATGAATGGAGCCAGTGAACATGTATGTAGGCCAGAGGTACACCAGTTGATAAGATTCATTATGTAATTGTCACGTTCATTTCCCACGGCCACATTTCCTCAGACCATCACTAGCACTGAAGCATGCGTATTGAAAAGTGTTACTTTTGCTCGACGAATGTCTACCCAGGGCACGGTAGGGAAAAATATCATTCACAAGTAAAATATTTCTTCACCTTGTGTAGGAACGGCGTTTGTTCGCAACGATGCCAAAGTCTTTCGCTTTTGTACCTCCAAGTAAGCAATATATTCGCCGTCGAGGTCATCATGCTCATTGGCTGCAGATGTCACAAGAACTTCAAGTCAGTTTCCTTCATGTGTCTATTTTCTGAATGTTGATCGCCGAAGTGATTAGAATGAAACGTAACCCGCGAAAAGTACGGTGGACGAAGGCTTTCCGGAAAGCAGCTGGCAAGGAGATGACCATTGTAAGTAATGTGTCTCTGCCTGTTATGACGGAATATGAAGTGTTCTCAGGATGCCACAATCGATTTCGAGAAGCGCAGAAATGTACCAGTCCGCTACGATCGTGAACTGGTGGGGACTACGATCAAGGCAATGAAACGGATTGGGGAGATCAAACAACGCAGGGAACATGCATTCTGGAAGCAAAGGTAGGTTCCAGCTGCTTGCTTGCCACGTTACTAATCACCTACGGTCACGGTTCGTCCAGAATGGCAGTTGCTCGGGAAAAGCAGCGTACACATCGAGCCAAAAAGTTGGCAATCAAGTCGACGTCCGTCAAACTCGTGGAGCCGATGGCGGTGGAATTATCCACCGAAAAAGAGTTGGAGAAAATCAGAGTGCCAGGCAAGGGTCGGAGTGCGCTCATCAAGGGAGATGGCCAGTCCATGGCTATGGACGTCGACTAGTAGTCTATGTTGTCTACCTTTAATTGGAAGTAAACAGGGGCTATTACCCATATTTGTGTTGGCATGACCTCCTTACCAACCTGCCTTCAGACGCAACAAGTCCGTGGTCGGAGCATCCTCCGCAGTGCCAGCACGTACGAGATTCTTCTATTACCACTATCATCCTCTACTCGGGACATGTCCTTCTTCCTTGCTTGATTTCCACAACCGTCATGTCTTCGTGGTACTCCTCATGGTTTACAGGTCTCCCTATGTTTGATTTCGCTGTTCCATCCACTATTCAGCGACGCTTCTTTTCCTTTCTGTTGAGGAGAACACTTGGCCACTTTCTAAAGCCAGGTCAGCTTGATCTCCATCAAATCGATTCTCAGCTCGGTTCTGGGACCGTCCATGTAAAGGACTTGGAACTAGATGGACAGGCGAGTCTGCTGCTCCTGTATTTTTTCCCGTGTCCATCTGACAGCATCTTAAGGCGATCAATCAATTACTCGTAGGACTTCCGGTTACCTTGTATGACGGTTTCATAACCGGCGTAACCGCTCGCATTCCGTTTCCAAATCCTCTTTCTTCCTCCGTCGGGTGTCGTGTCCAGTCGCTCAACCTCACGTTTCAAATAACGCCAGAACAACCCATATCGCCTTCAACATCCTTTCATAACGGCTCCAACCTTGCCGATTCGGTGGTTTCTGTTGCCGAGACCTTCATCCATGATGAGCTTACACCACGTGAGGAAGCCACTTTACGACACACTCTCAGACCCTCCGCTGGTTCGTCATCTCCTGAAGATGAGAGTGAGAATTTGCCTGGCGGTTTCAACCCATTCGGACATAATTTACATGCCGAAGAAGCACCCAAAGAGCCCCGTGGCGACGATGATCCTGCAGGAGTATCAGTCTTTGCCACTCTCATTGAACGCCTCCTAGCCAAATTCGAGTTTTCAGCAGTAGACACCAAGATCACTATCGTTTATCCTGGACGGGCTAGCATTACGCTCTCTGTTTCAGAGATAACTTACCACACCGATTCAAGTCCCCGTTCAGAAGTGAATAACGGGGTTCAGTCAGCATCGGAAGGAATTAATCGTGGCGGACAAATCCGCACCATATCGGTCTCTGGTTTGAAAGTGACTTCGCGAGATTTACGTGTCGTCGCTTCCTCTCCAACTGTTACAAGCACATTGTCCCCAGTTTCTTTTACCGCTTCCCCAAGATCTTCTCCACTCCGCTATAATCTATCGGATGGCCAAATATCACGCAACTCATCCTCGTCTTCTCTGGACGAAGATACTCAGCTCATGATGTCGCAGTCGATTGCCATGCTTCCTCCTACCTCCCAGCACCTATCATCGGCTTCGAGCAGCATGTATCAGAGTGCCGTTTCTACAGCCCATGTACACCCCAACAAACCAGATATCGCTTCGGTGTCTCCTCTGCAAATCACTGATGACATCAATAACGTTGCGCAAGTTCGTCCACGACCTCGGTTGTCAATACCAAGTCGCGATCCTGTGGAAGATACTCTACTTTCCTTCGGTTCACAGCCTATAGTGTTTTCGTTGCAAACCCCCTCTCGTCTTACCCAGCCTTCTGTACCAGTTTCCCAAACTGGCGGCGGTCGTCCAGGAAACTCAGAGCGGGATAAGCCCGAGCAAGAGATCCTCCAGTTGTCTATTACTGTTGGAACGCTCGCTTGCGCTTTTCGTTCTCGTCATTTACGCGTGCTATTGGATATCGTGGATGCGTGTACATCTAAACTTCCTGCCCCCTCACCTGTCTCACGCAAAGAGACGTCGTCGGAACTTCATCGTGCCACACTTTGCTTAGAAGCAAACGTCATTATTCGCGCAATTACTATAATTGCACTTCCGGAATCAGAGCCGGGAGGACTGTTTTCTCTTGATGCTTTCTACGAACGACCCCTTATTCCACCAAGACTACCTTGTCCTTACCTGCGACTATTCCTCGACGCTCTTTCCGTTTCCTTCCGGTTTTCTACACCTTCCCCCGATCAATCGATGTCTAGCATGCCACGAACTTCATCATCCATGCCGGTGGACAGGTCAACCTCTGCGAAAATGATCATTTCAGACGTGTCGTTGTTTGCTTTTCACGCATTTTCTTCCGTGGACGATCCGCATGTTGCAGCACCAATACTGATAACCGATCATTACTTGCCCACGTTACATGTTGCCCAGCATTATCGTCCTTCGCTCGCTTCGGAGAGACCACAGGACATCAAACTTCCTGCGTTTGAAGTTGTTGACTGGACACAAGCTAAAATTAAGAATGGTTCAGCGAAACTGTCAACATGGCGTTTGAGAAACCGAGTAATATCTGGCAAGACAGATAAGTCGCGCACGCCATCTCAAGAACCTAGCGATCTACCAAGTCCTCCGAACCCCTTCATTCCCAGCCCCATGTCTGAAATAGAGGATAAACTACCACCACCTCCAGCCATCGAAGTTTCTGGTCGACTGGGGCCTTCTTTCCCATCCGAGAAAAATTCATGGACTCTGGACACCAAAGTGGTGCCGCTTCATTTGTTCCTCGATCTTGACATGATTTTCAAGGAGAACTTACTTATGCACTTCGTTGACGACATCGCGTCGGCAGCCATTTTCACATCAAAGACGAAAGACATAGAAGGTAATCAAATCCTTCATCGACAAGGTCTGGAACAATTGAGCGGGGATGAGATGGATGTGGAAAAGGAACCTGATGACCAACATTTATCTCCCCATGCGAGAGCGAGACAAGACGAGAGAAGGCGTCTAGAGGCACTCGTGCTGGAGGACCTCGATCTGGGCTTGGACTATCAACGCACAGGGATCCCAAAGGCGAGAACTTCTCGACAACAACCAGCTTTACCAAAGCGAAAGGTTGGCATACTTTTGTTTATCCTTGCTCTTCTCGCTTAATACGTTTTAGAAACCATCAAGTGAACCTGACAATAGTCTCCATCTGACATGCCCAATGATTCGAATTGAAGTGCGCTGTTGCCCTCCACCTTCTCGCCTATCGCGGTCTGGCTGTGTACTGTTTGACCTCCGTGGTTTGACAATATCCAACGACCCTCCCTCAACGAAATCCACTCTCAGGTTTTTAGAAGAGACGAAGCCATCACCACACTCGGGGGAAAACATATCGGATGTGATCTTGAATGTACGCCTGCAAGAGATCCTCGTTGCTTACTCCTCCGTCGGCGATAACGTGGCACACACCATTCTGACACTCGGTTTTCTACTAGCTAAAGAGACCGGACCTGACACAAGCGCACTTTTGGCCACGGAAGCTGTTTCAGACACGCTTCCCCTTTCTATTGTGTTGGGAAGGCCCGACCCCACGAAGAAATCAGACAATGGAGCCCCTAGCAAATCATCAGTGATCGTTAACATCCCTTTGGTGAACCTTGTCATGAATAAGGCTGTATTCGACGGACTTCAGTGTTGGGCAGATGACGTGGCTCAACTAATGGAGCGAACTTTTGCAGCTTCAGACGGTGCAACAGAGACCCTTCCGAGTCGCAATCCAAGCTTAATTGGGAGTCGGTACTTCACCAAGTTGCGGCGCAGTGGAACTCATAGTACCGATGAGAGCGTCGTGGAAAAGTCCAATCACCAAAATACTGTTGAAACCGTTGTCAAGGTCAGCGTTACAGAAGGCAAGTCTTCTCTTCTCAGGAAAAAGATAAATGCTTTGACACCATTCCTATTAGTTTTACTTAGGTTTATTGTCCCTCGAAATGGCAACCCTCGTCACACACGACCACTTGACATATCTGCGCTAGATGTGGGTGCACTGCTTGAGTTGAAACAGGAAGGCAAGGTATGTAGCTTGTCGTGGTGCGTTGATTGTCCTGACGGGACGGGCTAATAGAAGGAGAATGTGGTCAATATCGAAATCATGGATCTCCGCGCTGCGGACACATCCAGTGGAGGAGACTATATACTCTTACTAGAGAACCCGGTTCGAAGTCTTGTGAGTCCTGATTTTTGGTTTGACTCATTCACTAAGGATGTACGCCACAGTCGTTAGCACCCAGACCCTCGGTTGTGTGCCGGATATCGTCCTTCACAGTCCCGGAAACCACCGCTAAAGAATCACGCATCAAGCTCTCTCTTTGGGGTTTCACAGTTCACCCGCCATTTGACGGTAGTTTTGGGAATGATTTGGGTTCGTTCGCCAAGGCACCGCCAGGAGTATGTATATTAAACTCATGTCCTCGTCCTAACTAAACATAACCTCAGGTATTCGAGTCTGTTATACCGTCCGAGTGTACTCGTCTCACAGTGGGGGTCGTCGATGTGTCGGCCCATGTGCGCGCCCTGGGATATCCCGGAGCTGCTGTGCTTCACGTTGACGAAGCTGAATTTTCGACAGAGTTGGCAGGGAATTCATCCGAGTCTGCGTTCAGATTGAACGTTTCCTCATCACACTTGTTTTTGGTGGATTCTGTTCAGGACGCATTTGAATCAACTGGGACAACGCAAAGTCCTCTTGGTCGTGGTGCTGAACTTTGGAAGGTCAGTTGCAGGCTCTTTGTTGATAGTTTGTCGGCTCAAATGTAGGTTCAGAAGTCCGGTTATGCATTGATTGCGGAGATCTCTCATTCTCAGCTCACCTTTCGAGCAGCCAATGCCACCCTACCACCAAACATCAATGTTCGTATATATTTCTGACCACAGTGTTGTTCTTAACCACATATACACAGGTCTTCATTGAACGGATCGGCCTTCGAATACACCTTTGCGCCGACACTCTCGGTGCTCTTACGGGTTTATTAACTAATATGACGCGCACCTCGAGTGACGATTCAGCCGTTGGGTACGTCATTCTTGGATTGAAAGATGGTCAAAGCAATGGACTAAAATCCACCCAAGTGTTTCTCCTGCAACTCCAGAAAGGCCAAACATCATTATTGATGGCCGTGAACGTAACATGACTGGTATCGGCGCTTCATTCAAATTATTATTGCATAACTCAATTGTAGCCCGTAGCGTCTTTGGATGAACACGCTTTCAGGATCATTCCCGAAGTTGGGAGTACGGCAGACATGATAATTGATGATTTGCCTGCTAACCAAGATTATTTGGACGCCTCTTTTGGAACTGCTGCGGGCCTCCGAGAGCTCAGGGATGATGATCTTGAAGATTTCGACATGGACGATCACACAGATCTCAGTACTGCTACGATGGGCCAGCTTGGCATTGTATCGAATGTTGGCGGCGAAACAGTCCGCCTTTTGAAACCTCTTTCTTTTAACGAACATTACTTCGACACAATCCCCCCTGACACATCTCGAGAACCAGACAAGTAAGAGATTGGTAATAATATGGGTATCCAAGCTGATTTTCGTGTAGCCTCAGTGATACTACCCTCCGAGTACGGGTCCGCAATTCAGATATAGTGCTCTTCTTACATGACGGCTTCGATTGGCCTCGTACACGCAAGATCATTGAGAAGGAGGTGAAGGAGATGCGCAAGCGGCTTGCACGCATACGTCAACTAGTGTCAACTGGACAAACACAAGAACCTATAGATGAGACGACTAGTGCGACCCTCTTCAATTCGTTCCATATCGGACTTGATGGAGATTTGGAAAGTATGGACCCAGATGCTCTCATTGCTGCGATTGACGATGAACTCGATGACCCTGTTGAAACTGGGACCGAGAGCTCTTGGCAGTCCCTCCCCCCCGCTTCCCCTGGTAGACCGCGAATTGCATCGACGCGCGTGCATGGAAAGCGCCTCACCCGATCCAAAGGACCTTCGATCGAGATTCGATTGGAAGGCCTGAACGCAGAGATCGACAATTACCATCCTGGCGAAACCCTGGTATCTCGCACGTTGATCTTGGTCAAGGATCTTGAAATTCTTGATCATATCAAGACATCGACGTGGAAGAAGTTCCTTACTGACATGCGATCAGATTCGCGAGGGAATGTCAGGGAGACTGATTCGAACATGGCACGAGTCGAGCTGTTGAGTGTTCGTCCTTCTCCGTCGCATCCCGCACAAGAGGCACGACTCCGCGTAAGTTTTGAATCTTCACAGAGAGCCTAATGCTAAAATAGCCGACGTCATCCCTAGGCAAAGATTTTGCCTCTACGATTGTATGTCGATCAGGATGCCCTCGACTTCTTTAAAAAATTCTTCGCTTTCCAAGACCCAGAGAGTCCATCAGTGCCAGAAGACGGGAAGAAGAAAGAGGAGATTTACTTCCGTAAGTTGTTTTTCAGCATCTGTATCCTGCTCACTCGCTTGTCTTCCGTACAGAACACGCCGAGGTTTTCCCGGTGGACATCAAGCTGGATTACAAACCTCGACGCGTCGACTACAGAGCATTGCGAGACGGCAGAACGATAGAGCTAATGAATTTCTTCCATTTTGACGGAGCGGAGATGACCTTGCGACACTTGACTCTGCATGGTGTACGTTTCCTCAGAGTAACACCGATAATCAGTTAACATACTACTAGATCACTGGATGGCCACGTTTCTTCGACACACTCAACGACCTCTGGACCCCAGATGTAAAAGCTACGCAGCTCGTCGATGTCATCTCTGGTGTCGCTCCGATCCGATCTGTAGTCAATGTCGGGTCAGGGGTCGCAGACCTCGTCCTCCTTCCCATCGCACAATACAGGAAGGACGGACGCCTAGTCCGAGGGCTACAGAAAGGTACCAAGGCATTCGTCCAGTCCACCGCCATGGAGGCCATCAAACTCGGCGCTCGCCTGGCCACTGGCACGCAGGTCATCCTGGAGCAAGCTGAGAACGTGTTGGGTGGTCAGTTCAGGGACTCCGTCACGGCCGAGGCCCTTCAAATACCATGGGAGGACGAGGATGCGGAAGGCTCGGATGAAGACCTGATCAGCCGTTATGCCGCTCAGCCCACTGGCCTCAAGGATGGAGTACAGTCGGCTTACCGCAGTTTGCATCGAAATTTGCACTCTGCTGCTCAGACTATACTTGCGGTACCTATGGAAGTATATGAAAGATCCGGGAACGAGGTGGGTCGCAGAACGCGAATTCGAGATTCGGACTGACATTTACTATCTTCACGTACAGGGAGCGGTCAGAGCTGTTGTACGCGCAGTTCCAATCGCTGTCTTGAAACCGATGATCGGCGCCTCCGAGGCAGTCAGTAAGACGCTGCTGGGATTGCATAATACCCTAGACCCAAACATCCGACACGAGAACGAAGCCAAGTACAAACATCGTTGACTCTCGTTTTACATACAACTTGTACTCTAAACATCACCCCATCATGTATTAATAACATCAATCCATCAGTCACTTTTTTGTTAGACACCGTACAGATATGATGCTATTTCAGATACAAGAAGATAATACATCTGAGTAAATCTATTATTGTCTTGGCGTGAGGATCACGTATCCATCATCCAGCGGGCTCGTAATATATGCTTCTGATAACAGTACCTCCATGGCAAAGCTGAAAATGACATTCAATCGCTTCAACGATACAAAGCCGGGAAAAAAACCCACTCGAATTGAGATTCTGAACATCCATACAACGCCTGAATCGTTCTTGCCATCTCCGTCATTTTAAACGCCTGGCAGTGCGTTCGGTTGTGACACATGTACATCATGATCGCCCTTTCGAGTGGTTCGAGGGCAGTGTATGGTTGTCGTTTTTGTGGTGAAAACGTGCTGGGAAGGATGGCATGGGCGTCTGGATCGGTGTGCCACGAAACGACGTGGTACTCGGTATCGAGCTCGAGATCGTCGTCCCAGTGGCTCGGATGGACTTGGGCTTGGACGACTGGGCCGCTCTCCACGGGGTCAACCTCCATGTGCTCATCGGACGCGATGTCCATGGCAGAGCCGGAAGTAGGTGGTTGACCCTAGAGAAAAATAAAAAAGAACATCAATATCCCTCTTTCACTAAAAAAAAAAGACCCCCTCACCGGAATTTTTCGCCGGATGAGCTTGTCACTATGGATCACGTTCAACACGTGATTCATCACTTGATGATACCCATCAATAGGATGAATCCTTTTGATCTTTATTCTAGGCGGAAACTGGTATCTTTTGTGTGGGATACCCATGACCTCGACATAGGTGGACTCACTTGAAGCGTAGAGTATAGTCATCGATGATGTACGGGAAAACACACGGACTTACAGAGCCTTGCATTCCTCTCTCTCTTCCGTCTCTATCTCTTCAGATAATCCGTGCTGCACGCTACTTAAATCTTTGTCGGCGACTATTCTTCCTGTTCCGTCTTCAAGGAAATAGACTACTTTTGCTGCATTTAGGTCTACTCTTACGACGTGAGCAACAAGTATCACCTGTAGGATATAGTTGGATGCCTGAGGGATCCAGATCCGATAAATGTACTCACAGCAGCGGAACCTATCCCATCGATAACCAAAGAGGTGTCTTCGTAGGAGGTCCCTGAAGCCTGGGCGTGAAGCACTTGGAAGATAGTCACAGGACGAAGCCTATTACTCTGGAATGAAACGTGTTGCACGTCAGTAATAACCTGCTCTTCATCATGTTGATCAGACATCATAGATTCCGTGTACCTCGAAGGTGTTGAAAAAAGAAATTGCGGCCCGCACTGACCGGTGACCAGTGTTATGTAATTTGCTGTCACGCCAACGAGTTTCCGTTTTTTTTTGGTTATAAATGATGCAGACAGCACCATGGACATCATGAACAACCACGGTTACAACGGAATACTATACAGAATCAGCCATTCTAGCGAGCGCGCTCAACATAACAAAAAGTGAGAATCATCGGTACCAGAATACACCACCCCATCATCCGTCAATTTATCGAGAGCATCACTGGATGGGGGAGTCAAGGCATGGGTGATAGGTGCAACGTGACACACACCTTATTGTCACAGCATTCCCCCCTACTGCGCGGGCGATAGCACCGACATGAATACCTTCTGGATTGAACGGCTGAGAGCGTATGAAGTTGAGTATATCCTGATGCAGTTTTGGCAAGTGTGAAAGGTGGTCGCTGGAGGCTACTGGCTGAGCCGAGTATGCGGTGCTCGGACCGGCGGTCGGCCGTGGCATGATCTCCAGAGTATTTTGTCCAGGTTTTGTGGGCTGTGACAAGCTCAAGCTGTGCTCATACGGCAAATTTAGGACTTACCGGTCCACGCTCCCATATCATGGTGACGGTCATTGCTTCCAAGATGTGAAAGTATATCTCGGCGGGTGAACCGATCGGTCGTATGAGATTGGAGTTGATGTATTTTTTGTTCCCGAAAGTCTTTAGACTTCCCAGGACCCGCACATATGCACCCTCACTACAAAGAGATGACAATTTCATAGAGGGGATAGAGAAAGGGCACACATACACAATGCCATTCTTCTCCGACTCGTCCTCCATAGAGGAATCGACCCAGTGACGGGCTTCGATTCGACCGGAGCCATCATCGAGCACATATTGGCTATTCGTTGCTTGTGCTTGTATTGATGCAATGTATGCGACAACGGTGACCTGGAGTGTCAATCAGTAGGCTCCAAAGCATGCATGATGAATTTTTACTTGTCCAATCTCTTGGTCGCCAAGGACCCAGTCAGCGTCCGTGTGTGCTTGGCTAGCTTGAGCGAGTTGATAGATCGTCATAGGGCGCAATGAGTGCGCAGTTTCAGTTTTCTGAATGTCAAAAGTGAATTTAAATAAGCCAGGAGAGCAAAAAAAGACTAGCATACACGAGCGAGACCTCCCGGGCTACCTCCTGCGCTGCCGTACGGTGAACCTGTTGTCATATAGCCACCTCCTCCTGTTGCTCCACCGTAGTAATTGTTGTCGTTAACTATGATTTTTTGAATGAGTACCGAATCGAATATTTGTTTCTGCAGTTGACGCACATTGGCTCATCGTGTGCTGTATGATGATGGTGGAAAGGTCTGATTCATAAGTCACACCAGACGCGTTTTGACGCGAAACGTCACATTGTTACGGTCATGTCACACATAATGCAGAAAGGTGATTAGATCATGTATGTGTTATGTCTACAGGTGTCTTGTCTACAGAAATGAGTGGGGAGTGGGGCTGATAATGCATACAGTGTATCGTGTCATAGTAATGGATCTCATGATTGCCCATGCGCAGTGTTGAGCTTCGCCATCCCTTTCCCTACCCCCTCAAGTACCTTTTTCCGTGATTCAGTCACACCCTTGGCGATGTTTAAAACAAAGTCGTGGGTAATCTGAGGGATCCGAGTTAGCAACCAGAATGCTCCCCAAAATAATGAAGAATGACCTGCTCCATAGTCACAGGTGCGCAGCCTTGCACAAACGCTCGACGGGACTCAACGGAACCTTCTGCTTCGCTAATTTTGATCAGCGTTGCTGACATTTCCTTCAGTGCAGAACTGGCTTTTGACCGAACATCCTTGAACTGTGAGACAAGCTGGTGTGCATTCATCTGTCAGTAGACCCAACCAACGAAGTTTTGTTACAACTGACGTTACCAAGTTTGTGGATTTTGACCACGGCGGGAGGTTTGAAGCGCATCGTCTCGATTATGAAAAGGATGAATGCCTAAGGAAAGGCGTGAGATGGAGAGACAAAAGGGCGGCAA